>JANXHW010000001.1:26125859-26205859 GCA_026170595.1 Plestiodon gilberti rubricaudatus
AAAGACAGAGGTTCCCCAGAATCCTTAGATTTAACAAGGGAGACCACAAGTCTGAGGACCAAGATGTCATCACACCACATGAATCATCACCCTTGTTCACCAGCACACCCGCCCAGTACCGCCGAAAGCCTCTCTATATCTCTCATCAAGTCTGAGTGTGGTGACCTACAAGATATTTCGGAAATCTCACCTTACTCGGGCAGTGCAATATCCTTTACAATGCAAAGCCCAGTCCTTGCATGATTTAATTTTTCTTTTGTTTGGTAATGGGTAACTGAGGGGGGAAATAACACATCCCTTATATTTGTTGCTTCTACAGTTAGTGTTTCTCACGAAACTGGTAGCCAAGGCTATTTTAAAAACTTTACTTTAAAATCTTGTAAACTGTGCTTGCTTTACCAGTGGCTCAAATCTATACTCCTCAATGACATATTCTAGGAGATATTTACGCAGAGTCTCTTCTCCTGAGATGGAGAGTACCAATTGCTAGGAATAAAAACATGGGTGTTAAATTATGAGAGGGAAAATACCTTGCTGTCATGTAATAACTAAGAACCAGTATCCTAAAGCAGAGCAAGCTTGGGGAAGGGACTGGGGAATAGCCCCGCCTCTAATGCCATGTTCCTGACTCATGAAGTATGCATGATCTCTGAGGGAGATCTTTTTTTTTAAAGCAAATGTTTTCCCAGTCAGCCTGTGGCCCACCATTGTTCTTTCAGAGCTGACTCTAAGCCAAAAAGGCTTACTAGTTGCTTCAGTTGCATTTAAAAAAAATGGGGGGTTGGTTTTTTTGCCTCCATCAATGCTGAGATTGGACATCTGGGTGAGTAAGTTGGGGGGGGGGAGTTGCAGTGACTCATTATTAAAGAAAAAAAGGCCAATGTGTTCCTATGTCCTGGCCTGGTTAAGCCTTGATTGTGATATGCCAATAGCTGAAAAACAACCATCATGGGTAGAACTTCTCTATCATGTGTTCTCAGCTTCTGTCAAAGAGAGGCAAGCTTGTGAGTTAGCTTGATCCCCATTTCAGCAGCTGCTTGTGTGAATTGTCCAATGTTGTGGAACTTTTATGCGCAAGTGATGCCATAGATATCCAAGTAGCTTCTATCCTAAATAAGTAGTCGGCAAAGGCAGATAGGCCCATAGGGAGAATCTTTTAAGATATACAGTATTCTGTAATGCAGCTGTGGGGATTTTTCAACCACATCTCTGTGCCTCACCATCCTGAAGATATTCTAGGCCAAGGGTTCTCAACCAGTGGTACTAGTACCACCAGTGGCCAACTGCTGGTGGTACTCGGACTGCCAGACCACTGGAACCCCACTCTGACACGATGTTTTTAGCAGCGTGTTTTTGCTCCCAAGAGGCTTCTGCCTTTGGCTTAGTCTCTTGGGAATGCTAAGAATGGCCCTCCTACCCACCCAGAACCTCCTACCTGCATTTTCTGGCCTCCAAAAACCTGGAAGTAACTGGCGATTTATGTCATTGCCAGTCACTTCCAGTGGTACACAGCAGGAGAGTGGCGCTGGAGGTGGTACTCAGCCGGGAAGGGGTTGAGAACCCCTGTTCTAGGCACATTAGTAGGGTTGTATCGGACCATTTCCAAGCTTTGAAAGTCACCAACAGAGAAGTTTCCATAGCAGTGGGGTTCCATTGGTGGTATTTGGTCTTGCATAACTAACAGTGTTTTCAAATTGAAGCTGAAACAGAATTTCCAAATTTTGAAATGTGGTAGAATTTAAGATTTCAGTATTAAAATTTGACCTCAGATTTAAGCTTCAAAGCTGGAAGAGGAAATTTTTGGTGAGAGGGGTGCACTCTTCTCTCCCCCCCCCCCCCGATCTACTCAAGCTCCTTTATTATGGGTATCTAAAATTATAGTGAGCCTGAATTTTAACAATACCACAGCTGTATTTCTCCTAAAGAACAAGTGATGAGTTTGGAAACCTTCAACTTATTTCTCAAGTGGATGAACAAAGCAGGCACAAAAACAAGATGAAGATACAGGTACTGATGTATTTAAGCTACATCAAGTCCTCTTCTTTCCTCCTCTTCTCCCCCCTCCCTCCAGAGCCCTGTTCTCAGCTCTTGTGCAGCTGCTGGGTATGCATGGTTAACCTCTGCTCAGCCATACACAGAAATCTTTTGTCCTAACATACAAAAAGCAAATCATTTGGCAAAGCTTGAGAGTACAATTAGATATAAGACTTCAGCTGGATTAATCTTATAGGGCATTCCCCCCTCCCCTCTTTTTTCCCAAACCCCACAATTTGAAAGCTTTTAAATAATGTTTTGCTATTTGAAAAAGAACACTGTTCTCTTCTTATAATTGGAAAGATACATATATTTTCATCATGGCTTTTTCAGTCATGTACTTCTCAGTCCTATGCATGTTTATTTGGAAATAGGTTTTACTGAGTTAAATGGGGCTCACTTCCTAGTCATTGTGTTCAGGATTGTGCCTTTATACCTACTGGGATTTTTTTTTTTAAGATCACTGAAATCAGCTCTCTTCTGTTTCTGATTTATTAGGAAGACTTTATGCAAACTTTAAAGGACTGATTTAATAGAAGACCATGTAAAAGCTGCCCAACACCCAACAAGGGGCTTGAAATAAAAGTGTGTGAGCTCAGTTTATTCAGAGAAAATGACAAGATATAAATCATTTAAATAAACAAACAACTTGGTAGTTGGTTTTACTGATTTGAAAAGGAAGCCATCATCATAACTGAATCACTACATCTTTGATTACTTTTAGCAATAGTGGTGGAACTTATTGCCCCTTCCTACCAAAAATAGTGGAGTCAAAAGTGTGTAAGTTTTTTATATAGCAAAAAAAAAAAATCATGCAGAATAATTTTGTCCAATCCGGTTAATTATACATATATTGTATCTAAAAAACAAAACCTACTTTACACTAGACTAGACAATAAGAGGATTGAGGTCCCATCTATACAAACTCTTCTTTATTTCAGCCTGGCGGGTCCCATTAACTTGTATGTGCTACTGGTGTGGATGTGGACCGTTAGCTTTTGCATATAGAATCTGTCACCTGTAACTTGCGGATTCAGGTTTACCAGTGGATGGTAAGAGGTGTCATCCTGGAATGCCACCTTTTGAGTGGGACCATGAAGGTTGAGGTGGGACTGTCTTGTCTTGAAACTGCCTTAAACGGAAATTATGTTAGCAGCCTCAAAGGTCATGAATAGAAGTACATGGAGACTGGATCAGTTTGTTATCTTCCAGAGTTAGATTGTCAACGGCACATGACCAGAGCAGAATGAAGACAATTGCATTTTGTTTTTGGTTTAAGTACTGCAGTTTAGGCGAAGGGAATGTGCTTAGAATGTTGAATGTCACAGCGCAATCCGACTTAACTTTTGTGCCGGTTTAACCAGCGGTGCAGCGAGAACGGGAGGCCCCAGAATGGAAAAGGGATTCAAATCCCCTCCAAAATGGGAATTCAAAGGGGATTTGAATCCCATTTTCCATTCTGGGGCCTCCCGTTCTTGCTGCGCCGCTGGTTAAACCGGCACAAAAGTTAAGTCGGATTGCGCTGTGAGTATCATATTCTGCTTTCTCTCACTCCTTAATTCACACCCTGCCTTGAAACTACAGGGTGAGTTTGCACCAGATGATTCCTATCAGCCAGTCCCATGCTATGCAGGCCTGTGTTTCTATAGAGAACCCACAACCATCTGCTCCTTGATTATCAGTGACCTGCAGATTACATGTATGGGCTATTCACACAGAATACAGTATTTCCATGTGTTGCTTGTACTTTAGTAGGAATACATTTATGGAAGTGATGCTTTCTGGGCATCAGCTGTGCCAGGAGAAAAGACTCCACTGTAGGGCTAGAAGTGGCCAGAGTGTTGGTGTAAAGGTGGCTTGGTTGCTAAGGAACGAGAAGTGATGGATTCAGTTTGTATTGCGGCTCTTGCAGAATCTTAAGTGTCAATCCCAATCTCTTAAGCCTTCCCATCAAGCCCATTAAAGTGGTGCTAAAAATAAGCAACAAACAAAACCTCAAATTATTTCCCCCAAAAAATTATGCATCTCAAGTATAAACTGCTAGTATAACCTTCTGTGGTCATATTGCTAGATAGGTCTTTCCATTTGTGATGGGTAGTCTTTTTATTTTGCCATTCCTTGTGAGATTCAGTGAGACTCTGCTAATACAAGTAGTCCCTGAATTGCCTCCTTTAATATAATATAGTTGGGACTACTGTTGCATGTGGCTTCCTCTTTTGTTTGGACAATAACTGCTGCTCCTCTACAGCCTCACCAGTGTTCTGTTTGCTTTTCTTGTTGTTATAGCATGAAACCTTAGGAGAAATTGTCGTCTCCTCCTGCCTTTCCCACTCTGAAAATTACCGTAACCACTCGGGCAGCAGCGATTCCCAAACTTACCATGGTCATGGCGCCCTCAGCATCCCAGTACTTCTTCCACAGCACCCTGTTGTGGTGGCACCGCACTGCCATCTTGGATGGGCTGAGATCTTACGAGAATTGTGCAAGAACTTGTGTGGTTCTTGTGAGATCTTGGCCTGGCCAAGATGGCTGCGCCTGGGAGAGCCGGTAAGAAGTTTTTTATAGGTCTCCTGCAGTGCCAGGGCAGTTTGGAACCACAGTTTGGGAAACCACTGCACTTAGGAAATCAGATCTTAATGTGTAGGTTACCTTTTCCAACTATCACTTTTCCTGGTATGTCAATAGCATTGCTCATGTAGTATCATTAAGTATCGTGTAGTATCATAATTGGGGATAGGAATGCGTAGATGGAAGGACTGGGATCATACCTACTGGTCCTATTCCCCATCCACCTGAACACTGACCGATCCAGGTATTCACACACCTGGAATGCTCTATTCACAAGACTGTATCCGGTCAGAGCTTCAGATCAATGTACGACCAGGCGACAGAATCGGCAAGCGTGACCCCACTTCGCCTTGTCTATGCATTCATATACTCAATGATGTCTGGGGGGGAAAGGCCTGTAGCTCAGTGGAATAGCACCTGTTTTATATGCAGAAGGCTCCAAGTTCCCTAGCATCTCCAGGAAGAGCAGAGGAAAAAAAATCCTGTCTGAAAATCTAGAGAGCCCCTGGCAGTCACAGTTGACAGCATTGAGCTAGATGGACCAATGGTCTGACTCTCTATGAGGCCGTCCCCTATGTCATATAGACTCTCTGGCTGCCATGCTGACTCTTCAAGTCGTGGATACATTGGTCATAATCCAGGAGTTCTTGCCTATGGAAAAACGTGGTTTTTTAAATAGATCTGCACAAGGTGATCAAGCAAGCCAAGACTACCCTGCCAGCCATGTACGATGGTCCCATCAGGGCATTGCTAACCACTTGTTTTTGTTGGACTGCAACATGGACTACAAAAACAGAATGGTGACAAACATCTGCCAGAAGAAGAGTTGTGCTGGATTAGACCAAAGAAGGTCCACCTAATTCAGCCTCCTCTTTCCCACGGTGACCAGACAGGTGCCTGTAGTTCAAAAGCAGGACATGTAGGCAAATGAGCATCTCCTGCTGTTGCTTCCCAGCAACTGGTAGTTGGAGGCATACTCCCTTTGAACCTGGAGGTAGCATATTATAGCCACCATGACAAGTATCCATTGATAGACTTGTCCTTCAATGAATTTGTCCAATGTGCTTTTGACCCCTTCTAAGCAAGTGGCCATTACCATATTCTGAGGCAGTGTGTGAGCAGCCCCCACTACATGGCTTAAGGGGGGGCTGTTTGGGTTTATGTTCTGTGAACCTAGTTTATGGGGGCACAGGAAATATTTAAATTTCTGTAGCCAACAATAGAACTCAAAGGGGGGCTCCCAGTTTGAGTTTTATCAAACTCAATGGGGGCTCCCAGTTGTTTTCTATCAAGGTACAGTACATGCATCCTTAGCCACAGGAGTCGATGCTCCCAGACTATTCACTGGGACTGTATGTGCAATATGGTACATATTGACCATGTATTCACTGCACCATCTTGCAATTGTTGTTTCCACTGGGGCCACAACTTCTAGTATATGCAGCCACTTTATTTTCTAGCAGCTGCCCATTTGTCAGTGTTATCTGGGAATTCATCGCAGGCAAAACCAAATGAGAGAAAGGCATGTGAAGGTCTGTTTGTTCTCGACCATGTTTTTGTTTTTGTTCCTCTTTATTTCACACGGCTGAATATTCATATATAAAGAATCTTTCTTAAGAGCAGCAGTTCTTCCCGTTTGGAACAGAAAGCAACATCTGTTTCCTTGGAGAATCCATCCAGGATAAGAACACAAGACTAACAGATAACAGCCAAGTTGAGGTTTTGGTAGCAAGCGAAAGCACAGATCCTAGAATATTTTTTTTTTGCTTTGCTTTCTAAATGCAACTTGCTGTTTTCTTTAAAAGGCCTCTAACCATTATTCCCTTTTTTGAGGGCAAAGGGAGGGAGGGAATGTTTGTATGCTGCATTAAACAAGATGAGAAGATGCACCTGCAGCAGGAGCTCCTGCCTTGTTCGTGAATGTATTGTACTTCTTTGCAAACTAAATACGTTTAATCAAATATTTAAGTTTTTATTCAAATTGCAAAAGAAACAGCAAGCTAGTTGTTTTTCTGCATGATCTTCCTTGTCAGGCACCCTCTTTGCATCTCAAGAAAAATAGCCTTGTTCAGCCTCAGGGCATTTACATAGAGAATATTGAAACACAATAGTAGATTGTGGCTTTATGATTCATTTTGTTATGCATTACGATGACCTTCCCAGGTGAATATGACAACGTTTTCACGTCAGAAATGTGGCTTCTAAAATTCAAGAAACTTTCTAAGCCAAACATAATTCCTGTCCAAACAGAGGGGTGCTTCAGAGTGCAATATGGACAAACAATGCTTAATGAATGACAGTGTTTTATTTTATTTATTTATTTTTCACATTTTTATACCACCCTTCCTCCAAGGAGCTCAGAGTGGTGTACATATTTCCTCCCCTCCTTTTTGTCCTCACAACAACCCTGTGAGGTAGGTGGGGCTGAGAGATAGTGACTGGCCCAAGGTCACCCAGGAAGCTTCGTGGCTGAGCGGGGATTTGAACCTGGATCTTCCAGGTCTAAGTCCGACTCCCAAACCACTACACCATCATTAGAGCTATTCTCTTTGACCAAAATAAAATCATTTGAAGCAAATGCAAGTCTATTCTGCAGCACACTGATGTTGATTAAATGGAGGGGAGCGTTCAGGTTGATTATTTTTTAAAAAATCCAAGTGAAAATCTGCAACGCTCTTTTCTACAGATTTGGGGAGATAGTGATGAAAGCAGAAACTGAGTATTGCCTGTGCTGGTCTGGTCTTAAGAATCAGAGTTTTGTATGCTACCTGTTCATTTCACAGGTACCCAGGACTCCTAACAAAATTCTAGAAGATAATTTCAAAAGAGGAAAGGTTAAAAATTAATTTCAAAAGAAGAAAGGTTAAAAATTAAAATGTCTTCATATAATAATGCTAGGGAGGCTTCCAGACCAGATAAAATCCTGGGGCTCAACTCCCTACTCCGCCCCCCACCCCGTATTTTAAATCAGAAGCAACAGCCTATATTGTATAACTAAATGGGAAAACATAGGCTGGAAAATATGCATACAGGCAGTGTGTGTGTCTCCTCATTTCTCCATCTTCCCACTTCCTGTTTCTTACATCTCCCTTTATCTGCTGCTGTTGTTTGAAACAGGGCTGCATTGTGCTTTGTAAATAGACAACTCTCCGATTCTCAGGTTGTTTGAACACTGTTTTAGGTTCAGCTGCAGTACACAGTTTCTCTGATCTTTTATGTTCCTGAGCAGATGTCTTTCATTAATTTATGAATTTATCATCTTTTCTTTTCTTTTGCCCTCTCTCTCTCTCTTTTTAACACCTGGCAGCTGGCTCAAGTTTCAGCAGTTATTGTCTATTTTGCATTACACATAGAATTGAATGTCATCTGTCTTCACAAAGCTATGGCGAAGAGTACTGAGGCAGGCCACATGAGCTGCTGGGGCAAAGCCTGTTTGCGTTTTATTTGCCTTCTTCTCCCCCCCCCCCCTTAACTCCTTAATATTTATTTGTGCTCATTTTCTTTCCTGGCCTTGAATAGAGCTTAGCTCGTGTTCAGTACAGCTGTATGTTTACTGAATCTATTCCATCATGAGTCATTGTGCGTGTGTAAGTATCCTGGAAACAGCCAGTGCTTTCTTGGAAGAACAGTTGCTTTTCAGCACAAGCAGTTAAAAGGAAAATTAACCAATTGGTCAGCTCAAGTTTTAGCAGTGGGGGTCACTTCATGGGTTTTGTTAACTATTTTTTAGTGAAGGATGCTTTGCTCACTCACTTTTTCTTTTTAACGAGTATATTGGGCCTGACTTCTAAAAGTACAAATACGATTTCGGGGAGCAAGAAGAAGGTTTCTGCAAATCAAATGTTGCAATAGCTGAGCGATGCATATTTTTGTTCAGCGCTAGTATTTTGCCAACGTTGTTATGGGATGACTTTGTCCCTCTTCTAAAAGTATAAAGACCAATTAAATAAATGCTGCCAAGGCTACAATATTGAACACACTTACTAGGGAATAAATCCCAAGTTGTGGTGGGACTCACTTTTGAGTAAGTAGTTTAGGAGTGCACTGTAAAGCTTTTTGGAAAGTTTAAATTACATACTATATCAAACATTATAAACACTGAAAGCCAGAATTAGGCTCAGATTGAATTGAGGTAGCTTTAGTTCAGATACCCCATGCAGCCATAAAGCACATTGGGCGACCTTGGACACATCGCCATCTCTTAGCTTATTTTTATAGCTGATATGAGATAATCCCCAAGGACACTATTCTGAGCCCCTTGGAGGGGAGGGCACATAGTGGGCATGATTAATTGAGACTCCTGAGAATGCTTGCTAAAATGAATGAAAGCTGTGCAAGAGATCAACTGCTTTCTGGTGCTATTTCCATTTGTTTCAATGGGGCTTGAGAGGAGATGGTTCAAAGAAATTGTGCCCCTTATTCTTAGGTTTAACTACTTCATAATTGTCAATTAAGAAGACTTGGGATTTTCTAACAGAAGAGATTTTTAAGGGCGTTGGTTTATTTGTGTGTACAAACTGTGTGTGTGTGTGTGTAGAGGCAGGCTTCCCTAGCGCAATCTCAGTACAAAATAGATGTCTGTCGGAGAAGTTTTTGACTTGTCTAAAACTCTTATCGCTAAGCAATAGGTGACAGCTTGCTACTATTATTTCACTTATGCATTTTGACAGATGGCTGTGCTGAGTGTAATGCTCTTTTAGACTTCTCTATCAGTCTAATGGAGGTAACTGGAGGTTCTTTCAACTCTTCTCTTGGCACAAGAAGTATGTCAGTCATAAATTATCGTATTTGTAATCATTAAGCATCTAAAACAAGAATGCAAGTTCAGCTGAGCAGTTTTGCAGTGTGCTTACATAAATTAAGTGCTTTAAACCTTAACGTTTTCCAAATCCTTTTAGAATTAAAATGAAACAAATTTTTAATGGGTGTCTAAAAAAACAACGGTTGACATCGTTCTCTCTCCCTCCCACCCCCCCACACACCCGTGAACAAATTGCTAAAGAACGACTATATGATACGTTAGCTCTATTAACGAGAGCATCATTTCTTCACCTGGCAAATACATATTTGTTATGGTAAACCATATAACTTGGCTTATCTATCTTGTTTCTTATTTCCACCATGCTGTTAGGTGAAGGTGCTTTTGTTTCTAGATCACTTTGGACTTGTTTGACCTCTCCACCACAACGCATGTTACTTAATAAGTGTGTGTGTGTGTGTGTGTGTGTGTGTTGATTGTCTTTAAAGGAAACAGACCTCCAAGAAGCTACTGGGAGTTCTCTTAATTGACCTTGTGGGGGCCACATTGATTTTCGTCACGTGCATCTTCATTTCTGATAAATTATAAAGCCATTAATTTGCTGAGGAAATGGCAGGGCCAGCCTGCTGCACAGATGTGACCAAAACTGTCCTAGCACACAGAACACAAAAGAGTGCCAAGAAGCCAGAGGAAGAAGAAGACAAACCCCCAGATAGCCTATATTGTTATGGTTAGCTTCACATTCCCTTGGGAACTCTTTTGGTTGTTTCTGTTTACAGATCTGAAAGGTAATGGTGTTTGCAGGATAAATAGGTCTCCTTGCAGGGTAAGTGACCATACATTGATCTGCATATCTCCAGTTATTGATTTGTTCATCCCAAATACACTTCCAAGCTCAGAGGGAGCATGCAACTGGGGGGGGGGAGGTTTCTTTAAATGTTGTCCCGCTGAAAAGCCATTCTTAAAGCATTGTGTTCATAGAATTGAGCTACTGAGACGTAAAGAACAAAGTGCAGTTTACAATATGCAGCAAAAGCATTTCCATTTGTACTGTGAGCATAATTTGATCTGTGAATAATGTGATGCTCAGGGGAAAAGAATATATAAAATTGTAGTTGGAAAAAGGGAGGAAGAAATCTTATCCTGATAAGAGACATGCTTAGGTGCATGTGTGCTATATTTTTGTTTCCTTAGTAACAAGTGAGTGCACATGTGGTGTGCTAACCTTACTCCTGAAGCATTTCTCTGGCTGTGAGGCCCAGGAGAAACAGGAGGCCCAGTCCTATAAGGGTTTACTCAGAAGCATGTCCCCCAGGAATTGATCCCAAGCAAACATGCACAGGATTGCAGCTTGAGTAATGTCTTCTCCCACATACCCAGTTGGGCATTCCTTCCCAGGTAATTGCAGTTGCAGTTTTAAAGAGATGCAAATTGAATGTTAATTGATTAGTCAATCCTAGAAACACTTTATTCTGCCTTCTTTGCTAGTCCTGAATATGGAGAACCAGGTTCCAAGCAAAGTGTTTTTCCTTAACTAATTTCATCCCTACATGCAGGAAGGGTTGTCGCCTAATCACTTGAAAAAGGCCAAGCTCATGTTCTTTTATACCCGGTACCCAAGTTCCAATATGCTGAAAACATACTTCTCGGACGTAAAGGTAGGAAAAACCCTTATCTTGCTTCTCTTCCCTTGTCGTAATTGCATGTTTTAACCTTGCCAGGGGATGCTGGCCCTGGCCTTGTGAATGCTTATTAATTTTAATTTGATTTTGCTAATAATATATCTTGGCAAATTCTTATTAACTTTTGTGTTTGCAATGAAGATATCCTAAGGTCTGTGTTATGATTTTTTGTGTTTCTTTTTTTTTCTCCCTTTTGGTACTATGTATTTTTTCCCCTTTTAGCTATGATGTGAACATTTTTTTTAATCACTGCAAATGTGGTATGTGTGGGGTGTTGTTTTTTTTTAAACACAATTGGATGGCACGGTTTTGCATCTGTGAAATTTTCTACTGGTGACATTAGCGTCCTATCCAAGAGCATTTTGGAGAGCAGTTTGAAAGTGCTCCTTTAATTGTTCCATTGCAGGCGCGCTCCTCATATTTCGCTTACATTAGTGCCCACTGTAGACACCCCTTTTTCTCTCTGTCAAAAAAGAAATGCTACATTGAAATTCTCTGTGCAGAAGCTGCTTAAAAACAAAAGTGATGATTGTCTCTTATTTACAACTTAATTTGTTGTTGATGCAGAGTACACTGAACATAAGGAGGATGAATAAACTGACAGATTCAGGCCACATTATTCAAATGAGGATATGAAAGCTGTCGACGTACAGCTGCATCCTCCCTCATTCTACAGAATATTAGGACCTCCTGATTTTTTTAAAGTAATTGTTCTTTCACATCAACTTGATTTTTTGTGTTAATCATTTAAGTTTTTTAAAACCTAGTTTGGGTTTCAATTATTATAATGACACACCATGGTATCATTTTGTAAGCATTTCAAAATAAACATCACATTAGTTTAAATTTGTGGGTTTAAATTCTTCGCGTTCTGTCTTTTCTCCCACCAAACACCCAAATTCTCCACAAACTTTAACTACCGGTGTGTGTGTGTGTGTGTGTGTATATATAATATATATATATTTTCCCCCTAGCGTTGGCAAATTGGCTTCCGTGGTTTTGTTTGGCTTAGTTCTAAAATGGCTCCCTTCTGTGGACGGGCTCATTGGCCACTTTCGTTGCACTTAAAAAAAAACTTTGCTCTCTTTATTAATTGGCTTTTTTTATTTTAACAACACACGCACTCAGGAATTTGGCATTTAATTTGTGCACCCTCACAGCCATCACCAGCCCATTGATTATAACATGGTAGGCGTATTTTTCGTCTTATTCTTTATGCTCTATATGTTTTTGCAGGTGTGTGGTGGTGGTATATTTTTGCATGGTACGCACATTCAGTGTTTCTTGTCCCACTGGAGTCTGTGTGCAAACTGGTTTTACGGGCTTTTGTAATGCTTTGAAAACCTGCAAAGCCTGTTTGACCAAAATCCAAGCAGAAGGGGGAAAAAATAAATAAATGCATGTCCAGCTGTCAATGACTGCTCTATCATATGTGCTTCCACTCTCTGGAAAAGCTATCGTCTGTACACAGCCCTGGTTAATAACCTGCTGTGAATTGTAGAGTGGGCCAAGGAAAAACGGTGCTTCTGTGGCAATACTGCCTGCAATGCAACAATGTAAAGGATTGCCGTGGAGACCTTACAGCCATTGGTACAGTTTAACCAGACTATGGCTTGAGAGAATCTCCTGAGGGTGCTCTCTCATTCTCTTCTCTGGTGGATGCTAATGCAGGCAGCTGTACAGAAAAGTCTCACTAGCATTTAGTGCTTGTTGTCTTTTTTCAGCATGTGACAACCGAACTCGATCTTCTTGCGATGTTGCCAAGTTTTATATGAAATATTTTGATGTTATGCCACCTTATATTTATATAGCATCATTCATCCAGAAGAAGCCCAAAGTGCTTTACAAACAGCCAATATAGGGATCATTCACCCACCACTGAAAGGCAGCCACTTCCGTGGTGGAAGGCAACAGCCATTCGGGGTCAGCAACATCACACACCAGTAGATGTAAATATTAGATACATTCCTCTTTTCTTGGGGGAGGAGGGCAGGTGGGGGTGGCGTTCCACATTGATACTTTGGAATGTTTATGTCATGTAACAACAATTCGTGGGGAAAGTCAGCTTCTCCTTTGACCTATTCTGTGTATTTGATCAGGCTGATCATTTGACCACGGTTGGATTAACGTTTGTTAGGGAAGCTGCAGAGTAGAGCATTGTGGGAACTTCACCGATCGTTCTCGTCTTTGCACTGGGCTACTTTTTAATTGTCCATAATAACTCGGAACATGGGAGATGCCCCCTTATCATAAAAGAAGGGAGCAGTTGCCAGATTATCAGCTACAAAAGAATTTGGAAAAACCGTAGCCTAGTGGAACGAGGAGCTTAATACTGCTGGTACTATGCAAAAGGGTGTAAGAGAATAAAGGAACAAGGAAAACACCATATCAGACTTTCTAGACCAGTATTGGTAGTTCTGACTCTCGCTGATCTTTTATTTCTAAGGTCTCTAGCATAATCCCTTACCAGCTCTGCTACCTGAGATCCATGAAATGGGTATGCCAGGGA
This sequence comes from Plestiodon gilberti rubricaudatus, assembly GCA_026170595.1. Taxonomy (NCBI): domain Eukaryota; kingdom Metazoa; phylum Chordata; class Lepidosauria; order Squamata; family Scincidae; genus Plestiodon; species Plestiodon gilberti. Next base: position 26,139,412 of record JANXHW010000001.1, read on the forward strand.
TTGAACTGGAATTTTGGTGGTCATATGGGCCCTCTGGATACCACTGAATACCTGTTTCTGAGAAGCAGTAGCATAAGAGGGCTATTGCCTTTATGCCCTGGTTGTGGGCTTCCTAGAAGGTCTGGTCTGGTTGGCCACTGCGGGGACAAGGATGTTGGACTAGATGGCTCTTTTGTCTGATTTGGCAAGGCTCTTCTACGTTCTTCTTATGAACTTTTGTGGGTAGACCTTGCAAAGATTTCAAGGACAAATTAGAGTAGATGGGCTTTCTGTGTGGATGAGAAGCAGGCAGACAAATTACATTTGAGTGGGGTTTCTCACATGCGTGGGGTCCTATGAGATGGCTTGCTAGGGAGTGCATGTCTCCTTTCATCTGGCTTTGCATGGGCACAATGTCACCCACATACCTGTGTGCACAATTTATGTAATTTAGGGCGCAATCCTATCCAATTTATGCCACCAGTGTAACCAGCAGTGCAGCGAGAACAGGAGGCCCCAGAACGGAAAGGGGATTCAAATCCCCTCCAAAAGGGGATTCAAAGGGGATTTGAATCCCCTTTCCGTTCTGAGGCCTCCCGTTCTCGCTGCACCACTGGTTACACCGGTGGCATAAATTGGATTAAATTAAAGCTGTGGTGCCTATTGACAGCAATAAAAATGTGCTCTCAAAACTTGTGGCCGTCTTCCATCTCAAGATACTTCTTATAAGTATTTCAGTGGCCAAACCATATCGGACAGTATTAAAGTCCATCTAACCAAAGGCTAATGGGGACAATTGTTAAATAAGAGCATTTAAAATGCTTGCAATTGATCTTCTAATCTTTAAAACAATGATATGTCTCACGGTTTTGACAAGTTCATGGCCCAATACTGAAGCTTGCTGTGTGCTAGCAAATAAGTACTTGGGAGAACTTGTATTAACTGTGTGCGAGGTAGCAGCAAAACATTATGCTACATTATGCCAGCCTTCTAGGATGCACTTGCTAAAGCAAGTGTTTGAGGTTGAAGTTTTAGTTCCACTGAACTCAGTGGCACTAGATTCGTGTAAGTAAGTGGTTGATACTTCTCTCTCTCTCTCTCAGTATGTGCCATTTAACCAATGGAGTTTAATCCATGAATTTAAATAAAGCAAGGTAGCAAAACGTAGATACTTTCATGGACATTTTCTCAGTTAGCTTAGCTGTACTACTACTACTTTCCAAGAAAGATCAAACCTGATGTTTCTTGGCTGAAGAAAAACTTTGCATTTGGTGCTGATGTTGTAGCCATTTGTTGTTGTAGACAAGGAAAAAACAACAACCTTGCGGTAACTTTTGTGGACAATTCCTTGATTATTGCAGTTAACGTTAACGAAGGAATAGTTGAAGGGCGTCATAATGTAGCGTGGTAGAATCTAAAATCTGTCTGCCATACTATGGCTATAAAAGATAGAAGAACGCATTTGTTTTATTGTAATCAATGGGCAGGATCCAAAGAGTAATCTGTGGAGCTTCTGCCCATGCTCTAGAGCCGGAGAGACCCCATCTTTCCATCGCAACTCCTCATGCCCCATTAAAAACCCATTCCATAAAATCAGAGGATCTTTCAAAGCAGTCTGTGGTGCAGCATGAGGAGCTACAGCTGGAACAGACTATCTGGAAAGCACACAGAGGCTCTTTGGATCCTGGCCGGTGCATTGCAATGTATCCGAATGTGTTGGACCATAAATATACAGAGTCCAATTCAGTGTTCTGAATTTGTTCTGTACCAATCTTGTGCGTTGCCCTAAGTATTTTATAGAAAGCCAATTTTAACAGATTTTACAGACAGTAGTGTATTTTTCATAGCAAACGTGCATTCTGAACCTAAAGCCCCCCCCCCTTTTTTTTTTTGGAACAAAATTTCATTGATTTCAGTAGATCAGGGGCATTTGGGTTTGCTAAAATTGTCCCGTTGATTTTGATTGATCGTATGCATGTGTTACTGTGCCCAGCTTTGCACCCTTGCATTTTCTTCTTGTTACGATCTCGCTTTGGTTAAGTAGCTGTCGGTATGAGGGTTGAATAAGATGCAACCAACATTTTGTCTCTAAACTTGAAGAAAAAAAAAGCACACCTCCCCCAAGTTGGGTATTGTGAGAACAAAAAAAGGATTCTCCGTGTATCACCTTTTTCGCTCCACTTGATGCCGATTTTAATGTATAAGCTAATAATTCTTAGACTCCTAAATACAACAGATTCAGTGTCATTTTAGCTTTGAAGAACAGGCGCTTCCAGGCTTTTCAACCCAGCAGTGTTAAATGATGTATCTCATTCCCTCCACCCCTTGAGTCAACTGCTGCCTAGCCAGATTAAGGTGTCAGATTGATTTGTTTTATACATCTTTTGACCATGCTCATTGAATATTTAGGAAGTTTCTTCAGCCCATATTGAGGCTGAGGTATCCCGTGGGAAGCATTAATCAAAGTCACAGAGACTCTTACACTGTGGAAACACAGACTCTTTATTGTAGCGATTAGTTTTTGCAGTAACACATTAACACACTACAGAGCTTTTCTTCATAGAACAATTGATCCTTTTCTTGTACTCCACTACAGAAGGGGGGGGGGAGAAATAATTAACTCTTTAAAGTTTGGCAATTTAAAAAAGGACTGATTTATCTACACCAGAATGTTGAAGCGAGAGAGGGCATTTGTATCTGTCTGTCTCTCTCTGTGTGTGTTTGTGTGTGCTTTCACATGCGCTTGTATATATGCAAAATTAATCCACCTTTCAAATGTTTCTGTGTTGTTCAGGCTGAACAGTTTTGTTCCTTAAGTGCTTATGTATGTCGTTTTGCACATCTTCTCATGTATGTTTTTGTCCACACTCTTTGCTGCAACAATAAGCATTAAATCTCTGTTTACAGCCTATTGCTAAATAATGACATGTGTATCTACTTTTTTGTTGTTGTCCACATTAGGTCATTCATGACGGTTCTAGAAAAAACCCACTCTTTCTGTGTGTCAGGTCCCCCCCCCCATAGTACTCTTGTCCATATGAGACAATGTCTTGTAACAATGCAGGAGCCTAATCTCCATGTCAAAGCAATTTTCATTCCCCAGTGCACACCCTGCTATCATTTTGTAATGTTTTGTTTCTTATTCTAAAAGAATTAAAAAGGAACAGTAAGCCGTCACGGGGGCCTGTAGTCCTTATCTCAGTGTCTGGAAATTTGGACAGTGTATTTTACTGCTGAGATAAAATGGAAAGAACTCCAAGTTCAGCAAATCGTAATGGGTTTAAGTTCTATTGAAATCGGTAACCAGAAGATCAGATAACGGGGGTCCTTCAGTTGTCTTTTTAATCAGGTTCCCCGCAAGGGCTGAATAGAGACAGAGCAGACACACAGAGTGAAAATATAATTCTTGGATAGGTTAAGTACATGTTTGAACTCTTGCAAGCAGAAGCGATTTGATGATGACTTAATCATTTTCTGGTCAATTATCTGTAAGGACCCTTGCAACTGCATGGCAATTATGATGCAAGTTGGCCTTTTGGGAGAAACACCAGTCTCCCTGCTTCTGTTTCCTTGTTACTTAGATTCCCTGCCATAAATTTTCATTCGTTTATTATCTTTGCTAGGGTAGAAACAACTTTCTGTGTAGTAATTACAGCCCCAATGCACACTTTAGCTGTCATCTTGTTGGAGGCCTGGCTGTTCTCATGGCCAGCATTTGATAAGTGTTCTTTGTTGATTTTTGATTAATGCACATCTCTTTCTGGGGGAAGTGAATGCCTGTGATGACAAAAGGCAGGGGGTAGTATATCAGCTTGCCTGATATATAGCTATGGATTTATTGGTTTTAACTTGGCAAGTTGAGTTGCATCTGTCCTCTACACGTAGGAGGGGCTGTCAATAAGAGCGTGTCAGCTGCAACATAGTCTCGGTGACCTCGTCAGTTCAAAGGTCATATGAAACAGTAAGGAGATTCATCCTCGAAAGATGTGAGCATGGTTCACCTTGACCTTCTTACACCTTATAGAGGGATCTCTGGCACTTGTCACACCATCTTATAGATGAGCTCACAAAACTTTAAATTTTGCCAAACAGAATGGCAGGGATAAATGAAAGATTTTTGGAGTACAGTGTCAGAATAGGATAAGAATCTGCAAGCCTAAACAGAGCATGACACACAACTCATTCATCAAACTCGGAGTGGACAACCCCACAGGAAAACAAAGTGTTTCTCTCTCTCTCTCTCTCTCTCTCACTCACACACTCTCTCTCACACACACACTTTTTAGCTTGATACAGTATTACAAAGAAATGTAGCATTAAGTTTCAGATTCGTTTTGCTGAACAGCAAATGCCCTGAAACTTAACCATCCTCAACTTACTAGAAACTGCCCATAAACACTTCTCTACAATGGAGTTCACACTTTATGTAGATCAAATATTTTATTTGCATAAAAGTCAGTAATAAGTGCTACCTAATGTAATGGGGAAAACAGAACATTCTTCATATCCTATACATGCTTTCTGCAGAGACTTGTCTACAGTACGTAAAACCTAGAAACAATTTAGTGTGGACAGCAGTGGCTAAAGCTACTGCTTATACACCAGTCAACTCTCATACCAACGAAAACGAATTTGCACAAGGCTGGAAAATCTTGAGTGCCTTTTTTAATTAAAGTCCTAGAACCCTGATAATGGTTTTTAGGAATTCAGTAATATTACCGGTATTTTCCAGTCCTGATACTGCATGTTCTAGAACAGCAGGGCAACTTTAGGCTATAATATCTAGATCAAAATTTGCTGTTTCTCTAATTTGGTGCAATATTTTTATACTGTATGACTGGATCCTCTTGTGCCTCCTTATCCCTCGGGTTTAAAAGCTTTTGAAGATGAGTTTTGTGCGGGTGGGAAAGAGATATATAAGAATGCTATGAAGTTGGGGAGAAAAGGGGGAAGTGTCAGTACTCTAATCCTTTTTGCTCTTTACATTTTTTAACAGTTCAACAGATGCATTACCTCTCAGCTCATCAAGTGGTTCAGCAATTTCCGTGAGTTCTACTACATTCAGATGGAGAAGTATGCACGTCAAGCCATCAACGACGGGGTAACAAGCACTGAGGAGCTGTCTATAACAAGAGACTGTGAGCTATACAGGGCCCTCAACATGCACTACAATAAAGCAAATGACTTTGAGGTACGCACTAATCTTTCTCTTTTTAAAAAATCTCGCTAGACAAACATCGTTGAAATCTTTTTTATATATATAATTGCATCTTCACTTGTCTCTGCAATCTACTAGTTTGAGGTGGTTCACCTTGGGGATGATAGTGAATGAACTGGTGACATGATTGGTAAAAACATACGTCTAGTTAGCATGCCTTATTGGAAGCCAGTAGATTTCGGGTTTGCTTTGTAAACTTTGGACAAAGGGGACAGTGTAAAAAAAATGAGTTGGATATATGAACTAACATTATAAAACACAAAAACACCTCTGCGTGAGGTTTGTTTTCAAATCGTTATTTGCCAAATGCGTGAAAAACGTGTGCATATTGCAAAATGTGTGCAATAAGGAAAATGCAACCCTTTGCAAAAACTAAAGGACACATTTCAGAGAAAGTTAGGTGTCCCTCAGTTCCATTGAAATACATGGGAACTTGGCCTTCCTCATGTTTCTAAATTGCCCCCGGATTGGATTGGCAGATTTTGACTGAAGCTGTTCCTTCCAGGCCAACAATAAGCTAGTATGAGCCAGCAGCTGAAGCATAGGCTCAGCAAGCTATTGTTGTTAACCTGCTGACCTTCTGGGAGACCACAGTAGCAAATTCCTCAGTGCTGCGGATAGCATTTTGTACTGTTCAGCTAGTCAGATGCAGTGATGAGGTAAGAGAGGGACTTCTGGGAGTTTCACTCCATGGCATTGGAGGCTGGTAGCAGCATGTTGGTATTATCTACTCAAGGGATAGAACGATATTGTGTGGCGTAATGGAAAGTTCGGAAGGGCAGTGAGGTTTCTGTTTGTTTCCTGATAAAAGGAATACTGTGTTAAATCTTTCTGTAGTGTTTTCAAAAGGGTAGCAATTGTTGTAATACCCAAGTGTTTAAATTGGAAAGAGACACAGAGCAGTGTTTGGATTATGGAAGAAATGAAATCCACAAGCTTCATTTACTGAACTTGCCCCCCCCATTCATATCAAACCCCCCCCCCCACATATACCCCTTCTAAAAACTAGAAAATTGAGCACTGACTGGCTTATAACGCAGTGTTCACTTGCACCCTTTCCCATTCACAGCGGCATTACAGTATCTCCAAGGGTATTAGCAAGTATCTAGAAATTCAGTACAGCATCTAGATTGTTATTGTAAGCCCCTCGGTTCAGGGACCTTTCCTCTTATTCTTTGAACAGCACCATGAACTTGAATAGCTCTATATAAATAAGTCATAACAAATCACACACCCCGGGGGGCTTATATCCCACTTTGTGGTCCTAGCTGTAGAAAGTTTAATACCTTTTAAACAGAGCTGTTCCTGGAAAATTGCTGAGGAGCCAAGAGAAAAGGGGGAAGGGCATTCCTTGAAGGATTTAACGGTGTGATTAGAATTCAGCTTCATCCCCCTCGTAACAATTTAGGAGAAGATGAGTGAGGGCTGTATCTATGATTTGTCAATACTGTACAAGCATAATCACAAATCACTTCTGTTTCTGGAAATGTAATAAGATTCATGCACATCCGAATATTGCAATAAGACACTTAAACTAAGCTATTGAGGACTGCAGTGTCCACTTCCTGCTATTGAGCTACCTATGTGAGAGTTTCCATATAGTTTCAAGTATGGAAGAGGTTTGCATGGCTTTTAACTGGAGCAGCTTCAAGGTTAACCGTTTCTTTTCAGTAGTTCATATATCTTCATTTGGGCTAGTTTGGAATTGTTTTGGTATTAAGCCAGGTCCGCCATCAACACGCGGCACCTTTGGGCAGCCACTACAGCCCTGGCAGGACCCCCTGTGCTGATACCTGCTTCCAACCACCCATAAACAAAATGGCAGCCTTCGGGAGGCTGCCATTTCTTTTTAACTTAAAATGGTTTTAAAAAGAAAGACCACTGTTTTGCCATGCTACAGGGCAAGCTTCTAGCCACCCAGAACCATAGGGCGCGTGTAGGAGGATGTGCGCCAGAGTGCACTTTGTGAAGTGTTTCCTCAAATCTGATTCCGGCCCTTATTGTAGCCAAAGCATTTCATTATTACTATTTTTTTCTCTTCAGGTGCTAATTTTCTGTAATAAAAAGGTAAAGGTATCCCCTGACAATTAAGTCCAGTCGTGTCCGACTCTAGGGTGTGGTGCTCATCCCCATTTCAAAGCCGAAGAGCCAGCGTTGTCTGAAGACGCCTCCGTGGTCATGTGGCCGGCATGACTCTCCTTGCCGCAGCGCGTAGCATGCAGCTGGAACACGGAGCGCTGTTTACCTTCCCGCAAGCGGTACCTATTCATCTACTCGCATTAACATGCTTTGGAACTGCTAGATTGGCAGGAGCTGGCCAAGCAACGAGAGCTCACCTCGTTGCAGGAATCGAACTGCCGACCTTTCGATCGACAGCATATGGTTCAGCGGTTTAACCCGCTGCGCAATACACAGGGGGAAAACCTTTTCACCTGAGCTAGGATATGTAAATGAATGACTAAGAATTGAAACATCCAGTTCACACAACTTGGTTTTTTTATGGCAATTTTTTAAAAAATGGCTACCTAAAACGTTGCACTTGATATGCCAGGCTAACACCTCGAACCTGGACAGATAATTAATGCACATTATTTCATCTGTAGATTTGCATTTTTGCCTGATCAGCGTCCAGCCCACGTGACTAGCACAAAAGCAAAAATGGCATGTACTGTGGTGTTGAAATTGGATCTAGAGTTCTTTAGCTAACAGAGCATTTTCCATATTTAGCATCAAGTGTGTTCCTCCCCTTTCCACTTTTGTTGCTGATCTTTTAATATAGTTGAAGCTTGATATGCTCCTCATATTAAATCATTTAAATGGATTTTCCTAAAGCTTTTCTCCTTTTTATGGAGGCTAACATTCACAATATTTTTTTTAATATGCCTGAATATAAACATTGAGGAAAAAGAGAGAACTGCAGAAATTCACTTTTCTTGAGGTGTGTTCTGGGCCCAGTTTCATTAAGATCTGTTACTCATGATACACCTGTTGGAGAGCCGCTTCACACGTTACACTGAAAGAGGAGTCCTTGTAGACTGCACCTTTGCTGTACTTTGAGATACATTTATGGCCTTCAAAGATGCCTTCGGAAGCCATGCTGAGTTCACAGTGCTAATGGAAGGACCCAACTGTGCTCAAACATGTGAAGCTGGCCTTGCTTAGTTTTTTTTTCAGTGCCTTGGAAACAACGTCTATTAACAAATTCAAGTAAGATACTCAATAAAGCTTCATACTTTCTCACTTTAGCTTTGTCACTGTAGCCTTGGGCTCATAGCCAGAGGTAGATAAAACATCTCAGGGAAAGATGCAGTGGTTTAATGGGTGATCTCTGTGTGAGTTGTGTAGGTATTTGTTTTATTTGTTTTTATGTTGCTGTTGGGGTCAGTTGAAAATATGGTACACCATGCATTAGGCACAGCTGTGCAAGCCCCTGCCCCGCCCAACCACTTCCTCCCTTCTGATTCAGGAAAGATGTGTGTGTGGGGAGGGGTAGTTTTACATTTGTCTATCCTAGGGAACGTTTCAAGGGAACATTTTGTGCAAAGATGGGCATGATAAAGGCCAAAAAGGCAGGGACCTAGCAGAAGAGATTAAGAAATGGCAAGAATACACAGAAGAACTATACAAGAAAGATCTGAATGTTCCTGATGACCACGCTGGTGTGGTCACTGACCCAGAGCCGGACATCCTAGAGAGTGAAGTCAAGTGGGCCTTAGGTAGCATTACTAACAACAAAGCTAGCGGAGATGATAATATCCCAGCTGAGCTACTTAAAATCCTAAATGATGCTGCTGTTAAAGTGCTGCACTCAATATGCCAACAAATTTGGAAAACTCAGCAGTGGCCAAAGGATTGGAAAATGACAGTTTATGTTCCAATTCCAAAGAAGGGCAATGGGATATGGTTCATGGGATCACGAAGGGTCGGACACGACTTAACGACTGAACAACAACATCCTAGGGCATTTTTTTTCACAAATGGTAATGAGTCAAACATCCATGCACCTCAATTCATACATATCACAGCGCATATAGAGTTGAAACTGAAAAGAACAGCATCTACAGTATACTTATAATGTATTGTACAGTATTTATAATCTATGGCACTGTTTCTCAAAGTTCTCCCTGCAAGGTGGGGAGAACTTAGAGTGCTTGTGAGGGTGGGGACAGCAGCAGCGGCAATCCCAGGGATCGCCGCCGCCCGTGAGGGAAAAATATCTGAAAAGGGGCTTTTTGTACTTACCAGGGCCCCCTCTGTAGGCCTCCCCGAGCTTCAGGTCATTTACGACCACTTTCAGTTTTACTCCTATGGTTCTGTAATAACCATAACAGAACCGGTTCAGTTTTACTGGAAGTGGTTGTAAATCAGTGCAGAGCAGCGATCTGAAGCTCAGGGAAGCCTGCGGAGGGGTCTGTAGGCCTCGGAGGCCCTGGTAAAAAAAACAAATAAAAAAACACCTTTTCAGACATTTCCCCCCCCCCTCGCAGTGATCCCAGGGAGAGTGAGTGAGACAAGAACATCAAGTTTTCATTGGTAGTTCAAGATAATTTTGAAAAGGCATTTGCTTCTTAAAATCGGAGCATATAGGGAAACTCTTGGTTCTATAGTCTGTCTATGTGTCATATATACTTTGAGTTCATTTTTTTGTTTATTTGATGTAGCTGTTATTTTTATCCTCTTTATTGTTTGTTTTTACTTTTTCTCTCGCACTGTAAGAGGGCTTCTCTCCAGTCTCTCAATGGTGCTATCTAGAGCCAGTTCCAGTGCATGCTTGGCTTTCTTGCCTGTCCAGGGTTCAGCAAGCCTCACAAATCAGTGGCCAGGGAAGCCGAACACCAATCCAGTTGAATGTAGGTTGGGAGAGGCAATCGCCTTAACATGGGGTGAAAAATGCTTTCTGTCATTGCACTATAAATGTGATCCTTGCATTGCATTTCATACTCCGATACTTGGATACCTGAAACATTCACACAGCGCAATCCTGTGTAACTTTACACCAGTGTAACAGTAGATGCACCGGTGTAAGTGCAACAGTAGATGCACCGGTGTAAGTGCACTTATGCCAGTGTAATTGCACTTAACACTGGTGCATCTGCTGTTATACCAGTGCATCTACTGTTACACCAGTGCAAGCTTACACAGGATTGCGCTGACAGAATAGTTGTGAAGGGTGAATGTATGTAAATGGCTACTTTCCCTTTTTAAAATGCACAGAAATGACATCTAGGAAACAATGGACCCCTGCCACTGTGTATTTTGAAGAGAAAAGGAGCAATGTGCACCCTTTACATGCACTTGATATCCTTTGTAGTCTGGTGTCGGTACCCAAGTATAAAATGAATCATGAAACTCTGCCCTTGGTTTCACCCAATCTCATTGCAGAATTCACATATGCAGCTGCTTTATACTGAGTCAGACCACTGGTTCAGATATTAGCTCACTATTCTCTACAGTGGCTGGCAGTGGCTCTCCAGGGTTTCATACAGAATTTCCCTCCATAACCTTGAATGATGCCGTTCTCCTCCCATGCTTCTTTCTAAAGTTTGGGTATTGACTTATCACTTAAACATTCCACTAGTGCTGACTAATTTTGCACAGAGCGATGAAATCCACATGTACTCTATACCAGGGGTGGCCAAACTACGGCTCCTGAGCCACATGCGGCTCTTTGACATATAATGTGCGGCTCTTGGAAATATGTTGGCTGGGCTCCCTTTTGCATCACAATTAATATAAAAGGTAAATAAGACGTTTTCAAGCTTTGATTATTTACCAGGTATAAACTGAGAGTCCACTGGATTAAAACATGTTTAATGTTCATGGTGAGTAAATATATTTAAGAATTTAAATGTTTTAAATTTTTGAAGGCCATAAGTGTAATATTATCGTATGTGACTCTTACATTAAGCACGTTTGGCCACCCCTGCTCTATACCTTACCTCGTTGGAGACAGCTGTATTTCTACAAGGCAAAGGCCTGCCTCATTTGCCTTTAGGGCCGTTCACAGCATGACGATTATCCATGTAGTTGGAAGGTTGAGAGAGATCTCCAATGTAGACTTCCCCCATTGCTCAGTAATATGAGGCAGAGCGGACACGTGTGTTCCTGAGCAAATAGGCCTCATTCATTCACATGATTCATCCACCTCTCTTTCATGGTGGACACATCACACAAGCTTAGTTTAGTGTACTTGCATAGGCACTTGGGCATGTTCCCTTCAGTTCTCATTCCCATATGTTGTTAGCATCGCAATCCTGTGTAACCTTGCACCGGTGTAACAGTAGATGCACGGTGTAAGTGCACTTATACCAGTGTAAGTGCACTTACACCGGTGCATCTGCTGTTAACACCGGTGCAAGGTTACACAGGATTGCGGTGTTTGGTGGTGGTTGTGTTTTGGTAAGGGTTTTAGGATTAAATTGTTTTGTCTCTGTGTTTTGTTTTGTTTTGTTTTATTAAGATCTTGTGAGCCACCTTGGGGGATCTTTGAATCCAAAAAGCAGAAATCAATCCAAAAGGCAATAAATCAATGATAAACAATGTACTGATGAGAGTGATGAAGGCTGCTGGTTGTGCTATCCATCTTATTGCGAACAAAATCACCTTGATCAGTCCCCTGTTTATGCAGGGGCATAACAGTCCCCTGTATATGCAGGGGCATAAATAAAGGGCATTTGGAAGTCCGTGACCTGCAAGGCTTTCTCCTCTTATTTCAGTGGAAGTTTCAGCTTTGTGCATCACCCTATCTCTCTCTAACACCGTCATTGTGCATGATGCTTTACATAGAATATCCTTTGCATCCAAAGGAGCTGATATTTCCATTGAAACACTGTAATTGGAAAGTATTTGTTGCAAGGGTTTCCTTGGCACATCTCAGCACATATAGTGCTCTAGAACGTATACAGAAGGACGTCCCTGAAAAAAACCTTGGGCAGTGTAGCCAGAAATGTTTGGATTTGTCTCATGATGGCTGTACTGAAAACCCCTAACTTCCACAATTATGAACATATGAAGCTGCCTTTATTACCAAATCAGATCATCATTGGTCTATCCAACGACTAGGCAATAACTCCAAAATCTAGGACAGAGGTCTTTCCTAGCCCTTCCTCTTATGCATACAAAGAATATGCTCTTCCCATTGAGATAAAAGTTCAAACTGTGACAATGTTGTATGTTACGCAAATTAAGAATAGATGTACTCTTGCAATGATTTTTTTTACTCTTTTTTATTTATTTTTTTATTTTTGCAGAATTTGAAGTCTTGCAGTCTGTTGTTGTGAAGGACAGGGAAATAACTTTTGAGTCTTGTGGAAAAAAGTTATGTGAGGGAGAATCGGGCTGAGGAGACAGACTGGGAGCCAAGGAAATGGCAGATAGTTGTGCAAGGAGTCGTCCCATGCCATTTCTGCTGGAATTCACGCCTCCTTCCCTATATTCTCTGTAGGTCCAGTGCCACACCTAAGCTATATTTCTTTTATCTCTGCTTAGTTCAGGGGGGTTTAAGAGAATATAATTTAGGATTGTAGCCCAACAAAGGCTACTGGCACTTTTTAGACACAAATGCATTTTCTCCCCCACCGTTCCTTTAAAAAAAAAAAATTCAGACTCTTTGGAGCCTGGCTCAAGCCACTGGACTTTAGGTGAGATGTTTGAAGTTGGTAACCATCTAAATTGCTAGAGGCCAGGACTCCGTCATAAGCATATATATAATGCTGTACTCTGGTCACATTTTGACCATTGAGAGCTGTTACTTCTTTGAACTCTCCAAATTCTATGATTCTTGCAAGAAGTGTACAGTATAGCTTTTAAAAGTTGCATATATCTCGGCTGATTTTGCTTTAAAATCTGCCATGTGCATTTTGTTTACAAATGCACTGCATGTAATTTCTATAATGCCAACTGCTGCTCCGGCCATCCATTATACTGCAAAGTATTTTTCTTTGAGTACAGGGACCAGTGATGTTAATTCAAGAGGTTTATTTTTCATTTGCTCGATAGACGATAGGAAAAAAAGTAAGTGCCTTTGCCTGGACCCAACCTTACTAAGCATGCAAGCAACTTTCCTCTTGGGACAAAATTACCTGCAGTCAGCTTAATTGGGTTGTGGCCCTGTGTTCTAACATGCATAGCATGTCTGCCAGCAACATCATGCTGCCAAAGGTGTCGTGTTGTATGAAGTTGTTGATCCTCCCATCCTAAGTGTGTTTTTGCAGGATGCCTTGGGCTGCATGTTTCATGAGAGTGTCTACCATTCCATTTCCCACATCTGCTACTAAGACTAAAAGGTTGTTTTTAAAATGGGCAACTCAAAAATTAAGATACCAAGGGGGGGGGGGGAACAGGAGACAGGAAAATTAGGCTATTTCCTTCTCTTGTATGCCTATCAATTTTAGTGCGTTTGATGCAGCTGCATTAGAGGAAACATAGAATCTTAATTTGCACTGTGTTACCAGGAACCCTTATCTGTGTCATTTGCTGAAAAGGCCACTCACTGGCTCTGTGTGCTTTTAAGATGTTTGACAACAGTCTTTTTTTTTCCCCTAAGCATTTTTATTACTATTCAGAAGACTTAATTCCTGTGATCTGCTGCATGGGAACATAAAACTTGTGTTGCAGTCTGAGAATAATAAGTATTGCTGGAAGGATAATTACTGCCAGTGTCCACCTGAAGAAAAACTGCAGAACAGGAGTCTTTGTAGATTTTTGCTCCTACAGTTTCCATTAAAAATACATGCATGTTGAGAGATGTTGCAGCTGTCTCCTGGCATTTTAAGCAATATCAATAATTTTTAAAAGTATGAAAACCTTCTTCAGGAAAATAGTTATCCCGACCAATATTTAGGTTGAAAAGTTATTGCCGGTACAAAGCAAGTTTGTAACATTCAAAACAACTGTAAGTGTCGCTTTTAATTGCTTCCATTTAATCAAGATCTTCTGCGGCTCAACCAGGCGTAGCAATTGAAGGTATAATCATTTTTGTTAAACCTCGTAAAAGTTTTGAGTGACGAACCTCTCATTTTGCTATTTATCCCCCTTGAATTCAAGGTGTTCATCACTACAATGAAACAGACCCCAAATGATGTCTAGCCTATTTGATTTAATGTCATTAGATTTTATAGCTCCCTTTGCCGCCACCTTTTTTTCCCCATTGGGTTACATTTAAGCACAGCAAGATCAAGTTTTAAAACCTCCTTACTCAACAGCTCTATTAGTTATAAATGCACCATGACCTCTCTCTCTACATTCTTAAAGAAAGAGATACAGTGTAATGTCACTTTACTTTGCTTATTGTTCTTTGTTGAGGTGAACAAAGCATTTTCTACAGTGGTTATAGCACATAATTATACGGCTTTCAATAGTGGTGTCTTGGCACATATCAAAGTTCAGAAGAGCCTTTAGAAAAAAAAAAGATGTTTTGTGGCAGCCTAGTGAGGGTCTCATCTTTCCTTCAGAAAATAGTTCAAGGCTCTTCTGTCAAGCTTCCCTACTTAGAGCTTTTTCTCCTCCTGCTTCATAAAGTTTAAAGAGGATTCAGTGGAGTTCTGTGATCTGTTTCCTTTGAAAGATTGTTCCTTTGCACAGAGAGGTCCTTTGACTTCAAGAGTTCACAGATTCGTGTCTTTAGGTATCATGTGTCTGACCTTATCAGTTACTCTATTTAATGTAGGAGAAAAAGTCTCAAACTCTTTTGTGTTTTTCTGTTTTTCTGCCTCTGTGAAGTGATTTGGTGGAGAGGGGGGGGGGAGAAAAGGACCATCCTTTTTAACACACCACTGTGAGGCTGTTTCTGACTGTAACCTACCCTGTGGCTTTTTTCTGGGGGGGGGGGAGAGAGAGAAAAAATGTTCTTGTGTTTTGTGTGTGGATAGTTTTCACAGTGATAGTAGAATTATACAAGGATGGGCACACATTAAAAAAAAAAGTTGGCTCCCCCCCCCACCAACCCCACCCCTACATGATCTATTGGCTATTTTGGTGGCTGCTACTCTAGCTCCCCAACAGGCACAGCCATTTAACAAACACAGAGTGAGCGGCTGGAGTGCTGGGCCAGCATAGGTTTTCTCTTGCTTCGACCTACCCCAAAGGCTTTGATAATTAATTGTCCTTCAGAGATGAGGAAAGTTCAGAGACAGTATGTGTAGCAATGTCTATTGTCTGTCCTTCAGTTCTCCTTCCTTCAGCTCTTTTTCTTCACTCCACAAAGGGTTATCAATAGGAGCAGAGAGCAAGCTCTCTTCTAACAGCTGTAGGTGGTGATTTGCTGCATTCTCTTGGAACCTATCATTGTATTTCCGCTATCTACGGATTAAATGGGCTCAAAGTTCTGACAAACCTTTTCAGAACTACCTTCTTTATGTACACTCTACTACAGAGCTATTCTACTAATTCTTCAGAAACTTTAATAGCTTCTCCCCCCCTCCCCCAGATGGAAAGCACAAGAAAAAGTTTTACAATTATGTAAAAACACTTGACTCTTTTATTATTACACTAACCATCTTGCCAATTGTGAACAGGCAGACAGGTATGGTGCTATATGCTGCAATAAAACATTGATGTATTAATTTGAAGGAAGGTTTACCATGCCCTGGGGAAAAAAATCAGGGCACTGATCTGATAAATACTATTTTTTTAAAAAAATGTATTCCACTTGTCAACAAAAAAGTTCACATAAGAGTTTGCATAGCAAGATATATTACAGCGCAATCCGACTTAACTTTTGTGCCGGTGTAACCGGCGGCGCAGCAAGAACGGGAGGCCCCAGAACGGAAAAGGGATTCAAATCCCCTCCAAAAGAGGAATTCAAAGGGGATTTGAATCCCTTTTCCATTCTGGGGTCTCCCGTTCTCGCTGTACCGCTGGTTTAAAAAAAGGTAAAGGTGACACCTGTCAATTAAGTCCAGTCGTGTCCGACTCTAGGGTGTGGTGCTCATCCCCATTTCAAAGCCGAAGAGCCAGTGTTGTCCGAAGACGCCTCTGTGGTCATGTGGCCGGCGTGACTCTCCTTGCCGCAGCGCGTAGCATGCAGCTGGAACACAGAGCGCTGTTTACCTTCCCGCAAGTGGTGCCTATTTATCTACTCACATTAACATGCTTTGGAACTGCTAGGTTGGCAGGAGCTGGTCAAGCAACGAGAGCTCACCCCGTCACGGATTCAAACTGCCGACCTTTCGATCGACAGCTCATAGTTCAGCGGTTTAACCCACTGCGCCACCCACTGTGCCGCTGGTTACACCGGCACAAAAGTTAAGTCAGATTGCGCTGTTAGAATACGAATTTAAAATACTGTATATATCCACTGTAACCTTCAGCAGCACATGAGGAGGATACAGTTTTTGAAAAGCACAATTGGAATTTTATGGAAAATATTTAGGTTTTGAGTTATAGGTATGTGGCAGTATATTTGGCCTGGTTTGAGAATGCTTCAGTTTCAAAAATAGTAATGGCTGAAGAAATAATGGGAATTTTTGTTTGTCTGAGGTAAACTGCTATACTAACTGTATTAACAATATATCATCTCTCCTCCTTCCACCGTTCCCAGCAAATTTAGCCTTACGGAACTTTGACTTCCCTTGAAGTTCTTCAGGTGTTTCACTGAGAGGGAACTCAACGTTTGCTTTAACTTTCATTATGGTGAAATGTCGATAGTAACGCTAAATTGTATGGTCCTCCATTGAGCTAGCTACCTGGATTGTAACTGCTGAACCCAGGAACCACAGTTCCTTGCATGAAAATGGTTCTGTATGGGAAGATGGAAAACTATTTTCCACAGTATGTGGTTAATATATCAATAGACAAATAAGACCAAAGTGCCACCTTGTGCAATTGAAATTTGACTACGCAACTACTGTACAGTATAGCTAAATAATTAAGGAAACAGGAGATAGGCTCCATCATTATTTCTTTAAGACAATTTTTTCCCCAGATCATATAGAGCAAACCATGCTGTTGGGCTGATAAAAGCTATCTATGGTAAATGCTTTGCCATTTCAGGCTCCAAGAGAAATGTGTGCCTAATTAAAATTGTAATAGCCTAATAATATCTATCAAAGGCAAAGAAGCTGTAGTTTGCCGAGCAGATTATTAATATTGTTTTACCTTCTGTGATTAATTTAGAATCCTCTGTGGTATAATTATTAGACTTTGTAAAACAACAGAACAAAATGATATACACGTTTCGTTGTTTTCCCTGATGATACAGTAAGCACAGATTCAGGCAGAAGATGTATGGAAAGCACATTCAACCAAACACTGCCTATTTAATTACAACAACTATAAAAATGATGATTGATTTAAAAAAATGATGATTGATTTAAAAGCATTTGGGAGGAAAAGATCCAATTGTTATCTACTGGACAATCTATGAATTAAGTTAGAAAGGCTTGATTTCTTTATTGAATATAGAATTTTAAATGTTTGCTCTGTAAAGCTCACAGTATCACAGTGTTAGGGAAGAATTTGTGAAAAAGTACTACAGCCTAGAAACCCAACTAAGCCACCAAGATCATGGTTGTCATGATTAAATGCAAGACCTTTTGCAACAGGTTTACTGTAGTTAAAAAGGAGCTGTAGGTGAAGCAGGCACAGTGAACACAGTCATGCAAAAGAGATCATAACATTTTTAAGTTATTCTGATGAATTTTTCATCAGATGCAATGAAAGGACCGTTGGTGAAGCAAAGAGCTTTGCTCAGAATCTCCTCCTGGAAAACCATGCCTTGCGACGGTTACATAACATGAGCAGATTTATTTAGATTTGAAGTCTCGCAGACAAATAATGATGCAATGAACTGTTTGGGGGATTGGGACCATAGACTGGCTGCCTCAAGCCAGCATCGGAAGAGCTGTTTGCATGTTAACAAAGCGGTTGGGATTTTCTTTTTTGGTATAAAACCTTACCCTGGGAGCGGCTGTTGACAAGCTGTATAATTATAATAATACTACCTAAGTGCCTCCAATATATTATCCCAGAGCCCATAGAACAGCTCTGTAAGATATACCAGTATTATCCCCATATTACAGATAAGGAACTGAGGTGAATAGATAATGGCCTCCCTAAGGTCATCCAGCAAGTTAATGGATGGCCAAAGATTTGAATTGGCAATTTTGAACTTGTAGTTCATGCTCTTAACCATGATGCTGCCACTACACCAGTTGTTTGTACTCTTTAAAGGTTGAGCTTGTATCCTGTGCAATTCTGGAGTCTCAGGATGGGTAACAAGTTAAGTACTTTCACTTTTAAATGAAGACCACAATCCAGCCAAGGTTAACCACTTTAACAGCCCAATCCTAACTAAACTTCTGCGTGGTGGTGCCGGTGCAGCCTGTGCTGCAGCCCACGGGAGAGTTTTGCATGCTGAAAGTCTCCTCGGGATAAAGGGACATTTGTCCTCGTGCCCCAGGGAAAGCCCCAGCAGCAGCAGCAGCGGGTCAACCTGGACCTGCGCCAGCTATATCTCTGGCACAAGTTCATGTTGATACGTGTTAGTGGATCAGACCCAGGAAGGGGGATAGGATACGTTGTATGCTGGTGCCGCTAATCCTGCCCCCCTTCCAGGCCCGAGCCGCCCCGTCGCCACCCTCTGCCCCATTCTGCCTCCTGCACAGACTTACCTGGTCTGGTGGGCGTCCCTTCAGCTGCTGGTGCGGAAAGCTCTGGTCTTCCCATCAGCACGTAAAGCGCGTGCTTTACGGTGCTTTTGCGACTGTGCACGCTGGTGGTGTTCATGTTCCACCGGCACAGCCCAAGGATAGGATTGGGCCATAACTCCCATTGACTTTGAGAGATGCTTGAATCTCTCCCATTAAAATCAGTGAGGCTTAGGAGTGCCTATATTTGAGTGACCCTTCCCATATTAGGTACATTTAAGTCACAATTGCCCAGAGCATACGTCATTGTTGATATGTGAAACAGGATTGCTGTGTTGAATATGCAGTCTGCTTTTCATATTTTCCCAATTTAGTTTCTGAGGGATGAATTTTATTTATTCAAGTTTCCAACTTTAATTTGGGGAAATCACTAATTTTAAGGTCTGTTTGAACAACAACAACAGAACATATATGAGATCAATATGCATGAAATATTGCAATTATTTACTAATACTTCATTCTCTTCCTTCCTCTTCCCCCCTTTCCTGTAAAGAACTTGGCAAACAGTGCAGAAGTCTGCTGACATTTCACGTTGTGCTCAGTGAGAGGCAAAGGGGATTAAGAAATCAACAAGAGGCCGAAGAAAACGACACTTTTATTGTGTCGGCCTTGCCCGATTTCAAGATTTCCTTTGCTTACCGTCCGTATTATGCCTCCAACTTCTCTTGTGGCAGCGGCCATAGTGAGGAATGGGTATTTCTTCCCATGTGTGTACTAGATGCCTCTAAAGACTCTTATTTATTCCCTCCCATGTCACCTTGTGTACAGTCTGGCCTGTGACACTGATGGTGATTATGTCATTTATTTTGCTCTGGGGGCTTTGGCACATCTGCAGAGCTGATGCACATCTTCTTTGTTACGCTGGCATACATCCCATATTGCAAATGCTTCATTAGCCTTACTGCCTGCCTGCTTTGCCAGACAAGAATGCCCAAACCCAGGCTTCTTTTCGTTCTGTTCTTTTGTGTAGTATGATGAGCCTTTATTCATCTTCCCAGTTCTTCCCTGTTTTCCTGAACTCCAGATGTCCTGAGCTCGCAAGTCTCCCTTAAAAGAATTCTGAGGGGAATTGGAGGAGGCGGGGGAGTGGATGTTAACCTCTTCTAACCCAGCTTTTTGGATTTTGTTCCCTCTTCTTAATCCACTTTTTTTTGAGAGAGAGAGAGACTTCAACAAGAGTGTAAACATTTATATGGTTACTATCTCATCGGTTTGTAGAATATGGCCATTATTGACTGCCTTTAATAGCTTCCAGAGACTCCTAAGAATGTAAACTCTCACTGAAAAAGAAGTTTCTAGCTCTCAGGGATGTTGGGAGAGTGTGAGAGGAAGGGAGAAACTGAGACTCAATATAGACATTTTTTGTGAAGTGACTTGTTAGGGCCTATAATAGGTAGTGCGAGAGACTGCTCTCACAACTAGTGAGAGTTATGGGAGAATATGTAAGGGAAGTCTTAATGAAATTCCCAAGCCCTAACCCCTGATTTCCCCCTTCCTCTAGTTCTAGCGAAATATCCACTTTTCCATAACCTACTTAAAAACGGTAGTTAAGAGGCAGTCACAAAACATAGGAGGTCATTCATTCTCCTTTGTAGTCCAAGCTCTGCTTATGACAGGTTACAGTGCTGTTGTATTTTCATGTCTTTGGAAAATTAGAAATGAAGGGTGGCTTTGGACATTGATATATGTGAATATAGCAAGTGTGACTCTATGCTTCCTGTGTTCGTGCATACTATTACTGTCCAAAAATGCTCTGAGGCTTGATGCTTGGAAGGCTAAACAGATGTGAGTGTTCTGTGTCTCAAGTCAAATACTGCAAGCATCTACTCTGTAACTCCCTGGTTTCTGTCTTTCTAGTACAGGGGGACCCCCATATCCATGGATCTGAGAGCAGTAGGCCCCTCACGTGCCCCACCAGCCATTACTTTACCTTATTAGCTGCACTGTGTCATCTTTTAAACAGATGCTATAAGCAGCAGCATGCTACTTATAGCGCTGAAGCCGGCTGAGTGCTAGAGAGGCTCAGCCGAAGAACAGGAAGCAGGAACTGGAACTGCTTGCAGCTGTTATATATGTTATATATATGCAAACATACACAACTAGTCATATTTTGCTGAGAACATTTTTACAAAGCACTGCTCAATTGTGGACAGGGAAAATGCTACTCATGCAATTGCTGATTTGTAAAACTACAATGTGCTTCTACTTCATTTAAGATTCCAAATATCTGCAATATTCTACAGCGTATAAGAATTCTATTTCTCATTCTATTTGCACGAAAAGCCTGGAAAACATGCTCTTCCTCATAGTCAATCGTTCAGTGTCTGAATACTGCCTGATACCATTTTCATCCCTAATTTTCTGCCCATGAGATGGACTGAGCTCTATCATGCTTGTCCCACCACACAAGCCCTGCCCATTAGTCATAAAAACTATTCTACTGCTTGATTAACCTGCAATAAAGTCGTGGCTGGTTTTCTTGTCACGATTACGTGGTCTTTTCGCTCTCCTGCCTTCTAGTGTCCAGATATATTTTTTTAATTGCAAGAATCCAATACACAGTTATAAAATTTGTAGTCATTTCTCAATCTGCATCTTTTTAGCCCTGTCACCTGATTAAAGAAATCTTACTGTGCAATCCTATACATGCCTACTCAGAAGTAAGTGCCATTGAGTTTTAATGGGGGCTTACTCCCTAATAAATGTGCGTAGGATTGCACATTTATTGTGCAAGGATTGAAGATCTCAGATATGTGCTGCTGTTGTTCAAACAGACTTTAAATTGGTATTTCCCCAAATTAATCAAATGAGTTCTAATTGCTCAGTTAAATTTTGGAAATGACTAAAACAATAGTTTTGAGGAAAAAATCATACATTTTTGTTACATGGCGCATGTGTATATGTAGCAGGCACCATCTTGGAAGAGTCATGCCATTGTAGGTGAGAGTGAGGGGGAAATGCTTCTTCAGTATAAGATGGTCCCTACTATCTGCAGGAAGTTATAACTTTAATTAATCATAAGTAACTAAAATGGCATTCCTGATTAATTAGCTCACATTACTCTCTCTCTCTCTCTCTCTCTCTCTCTCTCTCTCTCACACACACACTCACACACACACACACACACACACACACACACACACACACACACACACACACTCTAGTGAGCTAACATATAATTTGAGCTAACTTGTATACTCTGTGTGTGTGTGTGTGTGTGTGTGTGTGTGTGTGTGTGTGTGTGTGTGTGTGTGAGTGAGCCAACTCACATTATGTGTGTTTGTATAAAAGTTAAAATATTTTAATATATGTGTTGCCTGATTAATCACCATGTTGCCTGTTTTAGTTAATTTTAAAAGGTTTTAAATGGATTACCAATTAACTGATTTAACGGTTGCAGCTCTAGCATCTTGATGATCTGACTTTTGGCTTCTTTGAATGGGCAATTCTGATGTGTTTTTAAAAGTCAGTATTTAAAATTGTGAGTTTTTCAGAGTGAGCCACAGCTCAGGTAAAATGAAGTATTTGGTTTTAAGGCATTTATTCCCAAAAGAGCAGGAACCCAGAAGAACTAATCTCCCTGATCAAAATACTGAGGAATTGTTAGAAAGTGACTGGGAGACCCTGCAATTCTCATTTCGCTGTCACTGTACATTTTCAGCAGCGTTTCTTATTCCTCTCCGGCACTGAGCTGCGAGTGCTGGGCTGGTGGTCAGGGTTGTTCTCATCAATGAGATGAAATCAGTTTAAACCAAAGTAGTTTGTCCTATATGGGTTACAAGCTGGATTGACAGAAGAATAAGTATTGCACTGTAATCCTTGGTTTTTCACCTTCTATCATGGGTGTTTTACAAAGTGGTTTAACTTGGAGGAAATCTATGAAAACCCAAAGCTAGTATAATGTAATTGTTGACAAGATGTAGTACATTGATGGGCAGCCCAATCCTGCGTAAAGGTACATGGCCGGCCTAAAGGGCCGGCCTCCGTATCCATTGCCCTTCCTGGACCGCGTTGGCGCGGCCAGGGAATACCTTAGGAGAAGGGGGACATTCATCCCCTTTCCTGGGCATAGGGCTGCCCGGCCCCAATGGGCCTCCTCAGATGTACATCAACTCTAGAGCTGGTGTACATCCGGGGCAGCGGGGTTAGGGCAGCCCAGGCCGGGAACGGGCTCAGGATATCGGCGGAGTGCACCACCGATATCCCCGCCCCCCTCCCGGCACAGACCACCTAATGGCCACCCTCACTCTCCGCCTTGGCCGCCCTCCCCCCACCCCTGCACCGACCGGTGCAGGACATACCTGCACCGGTGGGTGCCGGGTCCGGGAGCGGTGGAATACAGGCTGCCGGCCTCTGTGCCGGCAGCCCTTACTCTCCAGGTGTCAAAAACACATTTCTTTATGCAGGATTTCAAATGGTGATCTCGCATGATTGGAAAATAAAGTTCTATTGCAAACTACTTCATGTAGGTTCCCTTTTTTTTTCTTTTTCTTGTTGCCAGTGCCACGGATAGAGCTTGAAAGGTATTTTGATCCTGTGGATGACTTTGGACTTTGATTTGGACTTAAATCAAGTGACCTCAAACTGTTGGGTGCTCTTGTGCAAATAATTGTTTCCCTTTTATAGAAATTAAAATAAATCATCCTGTGCATTTGCCAGCCATTACAAATAGCCAATACAATATCAAGATATAATAGGCCTGAAAACATATCTGATAATTTATTCCTGAATGTTTACTTAAGAATAGCTTGACTGGCTGCATCGCTAAATGTACAAGTGTGTGTGTGTGTGTGTGTGTGCGCGTGCGCGCGCACTGGCGTCGCTGGAGGTGGGGCGGAAAGCTAAGTTCTGCAGCTTTCCGCCCCACCGTTACTCTCCTGCACAAGGCGCCCCGCCCCCTCGGCGTAGGAGCCCGTCAGCGGAGAGAAAGCAACGCGCAGGGACTCTCCTGCGCATTGCTTTCTCTCCGCTGACAGGCTCCTATGCCAAGGGGGTGGGGCGCCTCGTACCGGAGAGTAACGGTGGGGCGGAAAGCTGCAGAACTTAGCTTTCCGCCCCACCTCCAGCGACGTGTGTGTGTGTGTTGTTCCTAACAGCGTGATCCTATCCAACTTACACCACCAATGTAACTAGCAGGGAAGGGCATGAGGCTGGGGAGGGGAGGGGAGATCTAAATCCACTTTGAATCCCCTTTCCATTCTGGGGCCTCCCGTTCTCGCTGCACCGCTGGGTACACCGGTGGTTTAAGTTGGATAGGATTGCGCTGTAAGAACATCAGGAGATGGTGTGAAGCCTGCTCAACCCCAGGGACAACAAGTAGGGAAGAGTTTATAAAGAAACGGGGCTCCGTCTCGGATATTAATTTTTCAATTGGCTGAGGTCTTGAATTTATCTTTTGAGAATTAGCAGAAGCTGCTGGAGCTGGACCTTTTCTCTAATATTGAGAATTATTAAAATCTGAAAGAGACTTTGGAGAAATGATATATAACTATTGAGAAAGATGGGGGGAAATGATGAATGGTGGGTTCTATTTTTCTTTGAGAGTTGTCCTGGCATTTTTAAGTGCATCTCTCCAAAACCATGTGAACTAGAAAATTATCTTTTTTAAAAAAGGTGAATTTTGGAATTGCGGAGGCTGGTGTAGTAGTTGTGAGTGTGTGTTGCTGGAGCCCAGTTCAGTTTTCTGCTTTGCTAAAAACAAGCTGGGGTAGTGTTAGGTAGGCTGCTATCCTTCAGGAGCTGCCCCATTCCATCTGTAAATCGGGGAAAATAAAACTGGCCTGCCTTACAAGATGGTGGTTGGTATTCTTGGAAACTTGCACTATGTGACATGCTTGGGCACCTAGGAAGAAAGCTCCTTTCGAATGAGTGTTCTTAAATTCTTCTATGAGGCCTAGCACTTCTTGAGGTGGTAATCTCTATTTGGGCTACACCCCTTCCAACTGTGCTGGGGAGGGGGGGTGCTCACATGATTGTGAAGTGCTCACATGAATGTGACTGGGGTGGCCCCACCTGTGCTCCGTGCCTGGTCAATCGTTGAGACAATGAGCGCCTGCTTGCTCATAGGGATGCTTTCTAGGCAATTGTGGGGGCACCCCTGCAGAGGACCAACTTCTCCTTTCCTTGGTGTCACTTTTTAATTACCTAATGACCTGTCCCATGATGCTGCATCAGGGCCTGGAGCATCGGGGAATTGTTAAATAGTGCTGGGGGAGAAAGAGAAGAGCCAAATTATGCTCTCCACGGCAATAAGCCTCCCCATTGGGCTCTGGGCTCCCAATGGTTTACCAGGAGACAGCAGAGAGCAGCACCAGGCTGCCCTCTTTTTCCCTATTACCGTTGTATAAATCTCAGATGTCCCACCCCACGATGCAGCATTGGAGGCTGGAGAATCTGGGAATTGTAAAATTGTGTCGCGGGAAAAGAAAGAAGGTGATTTTGCTGCAGCAGTTGCTTCTGCATCATTGCCTGGATGAACAAGAGTCCTTCACAGCCGCTGCTATAGCTGTGACTGGTGGCATGAAGGAGGACTTGAATCATCTACTGTCTGATTCCTGGGCACCATGGGGGTAGCTGGTGTCCACACACTTTTCCAATGGTACCATGTACCACTGTGGGCAGGGGCGGATTAAGCTAGCACAGGACCTGTAGCTCCAGGACGCCTTGGGGAAGCGACTTCCAGTTTCACGGAAGCAACTTTCGGTTTGCTTCTGTTACTTCCGGTCACCTCCCCAAGGTGTCTTGGGGCCGCAGAGGCCAGTGGAGTGTGTAGCAGGCATAGCGCGACGTGGAAGTGGCCACCTGGATCAGGTAAGAGTGCAGGGTGCCAGATCATGAGATGCCAATTTCACCAGGCAGCTTACAAGATGCGAGGCCCTACTATTAGTGTGAGGCCCTCAAAAATGCGGGGCCTGTAGCATATGCTACTTATGCAGAATCCTTTCTGATTAGATATAGGTCAGCTGCCGTGATGCATCTTTATCTGCTCTAAGAGGAATTCCTCTTGCGGCATCCAAGAAAATAGCCAACCTCTCTCCCCCAACTTGATTACCTCCCATTGACATGACCTTGTACATTTAATCTCTGCAGTGTGAGCAACTTCCACCAACTAGAGACCTCTGATCCCAAATCCATGAGAGATCTGAGCTTTTTTCTCTTTGGCAAGATGGCATGTTGCCCACAAGTTTTGGCATGAATAAGGGCACAATCCTGTTTAAGGGCACAATCCTGTGTAACATGCGGCGGCCAGCCTAAAGGACCAGCTGCTGCATCCTGTTCCCCAGGAGCACCTTGGGGGAAGCGGACGCTCGTCCCCTTCTCCGGGTGCAAGCTGGCTGGGGCCCTATGGGCCTCCTTGGTTGTACGCCAGCTCTTACCAGCTTGCCTTCACCGGCGGGCGCAGGGACAGTCCACCACAGGAGTAAGGGCTGCTGGCTTTCTCGACGGCGGCCCTTACTCTAAAGTCATCACAGACGCGCTTTATGGTGCACTTGCGACTGCTTAGAGCAGTCAAGCGCACACTCCGTCGCTCTATGTTTACACTGGATTGGGCTGTAATTCTGTAAACTGCTATTTTTTTTAAGAGGATCTCTTGTTGGAATTATAACATCTCAAGGCGTGTGGACACCTTGAGCTCTTTGGTGTCTTGAATTTGTTTATTGCTGCTTATATTTTGACAGGAAGTGATGAGAAGCCTCATCTAACAATCTGACTCTTATATAAAGCTGCTAAGCAAAACCAGTTCTGACCTAGTCTTATCATATTTAAAGTATGTTTGTCCAGCTTTGTAGTAGGAACAAGCAGACTGTTTGAAGGCCACATAGCTTTCAAACCTTGGTTGCGACACGTTAGCTCCATTTTGAAACCATCTTTATCTAGCCGAGAAAACTAAAATCTGTTTGACCAACTAGCTCTCCGGCCAGTTTATCTTGTAATATGCCTTGAGCTCACAGAGCTTATTGATTTCCTTAAATTAATGTTTACAGAATGCTACTGAATTTTACTCAGTGGGACATTGTTCTTTTGAAGCTTGGTAAAATATGAGACACAGTGTTATTGCTGTTAGTTCTTGTGCTAAGACTGATGAAACATCTAGTTTTTTTAAAAAGCTAGCCTTGAACTGTAGCTGTTTCCTACAAGTGTGTTTACTCTGGGTACATTAGTAATGTGACACAGTATCGCACTCCAGCAGCATACTTTGCTTAGAAAGTCTCTAGACACAAGAGAACTAACATAGCTCTGGAAATGAAGCTATATTTTAACACAGCATCCAGGAAGAGCCTATGAGGAAGGAAAGGGGACAGTCCATGAGAGGTGCCTGTAAAAAAATCTTCAGGCTTCTTTGCTACAGCACACGGTTGTCTGATGTTGCTAATTATACTGAAGCTCTTGTATTGGATCTTCTTGATTTGTTTTAGACAGAACGGGTTGCAGCCAATCCTTTTGCAAGCAGAAGGAAGCTCACACAACAAGGAAATATCATGGCCTCCTTTTTTCTACAGCATCCCCCTGCACATCCCATAAAGTCTTCCCTGAGAGTCGGAGGCCTCTGGACATGAGTGGGCTGAGGTTCTAGAGGGCCCTCCTCACAAGAGGCTTTACTTTACGGGAGGTGTAAGGGACTGTTGTGGAGAGGAAGGAGCTTCTACAAGCTTCCTCCCAGTCACGCAGTGGATGCAACCGAAAGTATTTAAAGTTTTTGATATCATCTACCGAGCTAATTGGGAAGTGTTCTTGTGTTCGGTTACGGGTACCAAAGGATGTAATCCAAAGTATACACCTATACTTAAAGCATTACATAAATCAGTTGCTTCCAGGTAACGAAGGTTAGGATTGGGCTGTAGGTGTTAAAAGGGTTTATGGCCCAATCCTATTCAGACACTGTGCAGATGGTGCAATGATGCCAGTGCAACAACCGCGGTATTCCACACCCGTCCAAGGAAATCCCGCCCTGGCACAGCCCCTTCCCTGTAACTCCCCAGCATCCATAGAAACCACAGCCTGTCGTCTTTGGAGCAGCATTCTGATGTCCGTATGACATCCAGGGAGCCAATCACTGCATCCAATCAGCCCCCAAACACCAGCAGCCAGAGAAGCACTGAGCAGGGGGGTGGGGGGCAGGTGCAGGGCCAATGAGCAGCCAATGCTGGGGTGATGCCAGCCTCTAGGAATGAACAATACAGGAACGAACACACACACACACACACACACACACACACACACACACACACAGAGGAACAGTCACACACGCTGGCGTATCTCAAGGATAGGACTGTTTGGAACGGATTCAGAGGAGACTGAATTGTAAGAACATAGGAAGAGTCTAAGGATTGATTTAGTCTTAACAAACTGTGTCCAGCCCACTGGCAGGGCTTAAAGGCAACAGCACAGATGTAAATCACACTATGTACCGTGGTGCTTACTCCCATGTAAGTGTGCATAGGATTGCAGCCTTGCTCTCTTGTCAGTTTGTCTGATTTCCCTTAAAGCCATCTAAGCCCGTGGACATCGCGGCATCTGGTGGCAATGAATTCTAGTTAATTCTGTGCGGTGTGAAGAAGGACTTTCTTTTGTCTGTCCTAAATCTCCTGCCAGTTTCATTCCATGACTCTGAATTCTAGTGTTATGAGAGCAGGAGAAAAAAGTATCTCTATCCACTTCCTCCATGTTATATGTAATTTTACAAGCCTCTATATCTTGCTCCACCCTTAGTTGCATCTTTGTTTTCTCTGAATGAGAAAGTCCCAAAGTTTTCAGTTTTTCCCAGTAGGGAAAGCCCTCCAAATCCCTTGATCATCTTGCTTGCCTCTTAATGCAGCTCAGCCTTATCAACCAGATCATTTTAGAGATGAGGAGTTGAGATCATATGTTGACTGGTGTCACTCATGCTTTTAATTAGCCCCCCCCCATAATTTTGGTTGCCCTTTACACACCCTTATCAACCCTATGCCATCTTTTTGAGAGGGGGGCAACAATAAATATACACAGGAACCAAACCAAAGGACCTGTTGGTAGAATTAGCTCAATCATATGGTTAAGCTGGCCATGATACTTGAACACATAACCAAGCACTCTATGTTGTAGGGGGGTGATTTTAATGTACCACCATGTTAAAAAAAATCCTAAAAAATATAAAAACTAGCATGTCAGGGACAAGGGTTTAATCTAGCCTTCTCAGGTGTATGCTAGTTTCCTTCATGCCTTGACCTGGTACAGTCCAGGAAAGTAAGGAATTATAACTTGATTGTGCTGATTATTTATTAAACCATTTTCACCCCATATCTCCCCCAATGGGCACCCAAGGCAGCTTATAATACACAATAAACAGTGATGTAGACTTGAGTCTATTTGACTCGGACTCAAGTCGCATCAATGACTTGACTCAGACTTAACTTGGCGATTTGTAAAAGACTTGAAAGACTCAACTCAAGACTTGGAGCCTTTTTATGACAAGTCAAATTTTATTCAGGTTTAA
The DNA here is from genome assembly GCA_026170595.1 of Plestiodon gilberti rubricaudatus. Classification (NCBI taxonomy): domain Eukaryota; kingdom Metazoa; phylum Chordata; class Lepidosauria; order Squamata; family Scincidae; genus Plestiodon; species Plestiodon gilberti. The sequence continues at coordinate 26,168,729 of JANXHW010000001.1, forward strand.
ACCCATTTTCCCCAATAAATAGATAGGGACTTGCAACTCGCAACCAAAGACTCGGGACTTGGACCCAGAGACTTGAGACTTGACTCAAGACATGAAGTAAGAGACATGATCCACATAAAAACGTGATAAAAGTGAAACAATAAAATAAAAACGAAACACTAAAATATATAACAATGCAAAAAAAAAGTCCTAACAGCATAAACAAACCACAGTACAAATAACCAAAGTAGCACCATAAAATATCAATAAAGCATGAATAAAAGCAGCATAAAAAATGAACACAAAACAGATAAAAGTAGTAAAAAGGCAACCGTAAAACCACAGGCAAAATTAGTAAAACAGCAGCAATCCAAAAAATGGCAGCATAGATTTCCCCTGTGCGCATGCTTGCATGCGCGTGTGCACACACCCACACCACTATAATGAAAAAGCTATACAGAAAAGTTTTAAAACTCTGCTGGAAAGCCCCTGGGGAGGGTGCAGATTCAAGTTCCATAACTGCTGTGCTGCTACAGAGAAGGCCTTTCTTCTTGTAGCCGCTCACCTAGCCTCAGTCAAGGGCAGTACACGTAGGAAGGCCCCCTCAGATAATCTCAGGGGGCAAGCTGGTACATATGGCATAGAAACCCTGGTATCAAGTCGTAAGGGCTTTAAAGGTAAAAACCAGCACCTTAAATTGTGCCTGGAAACAAACTGGCAGCTGGTGTAGCCCCTGGAGCAAGAGTCTGAGTGTGTTGCAGTAATCAAGTCTTGATGTCACTGAGGCCACTGTGGTCAGGTCTGAATTACTCAGGTACAGCTGTGGCTGATGCACCAGCCAAAGCTGGGTGAAAGTTCCCCTGGCCACCACTGCCAACTGGCAATCTAGGATCACTGGTGAATCCAGGAGAACTCCCAAGCTACGGACCTGCTCCTGCATAGGGAGTACGATGACCCCATTTAGTACAAGTGATAGTCTCATATCTGCATCATGGATTTCTGAACCATGAGGACCTCTGTTTTGTTTGGATTTCACTTGAGTTTGTTGGCCCGCATCCAGTTCCCAACCGCCTCCATGCTATGCTCCAGAACCTCAGCAGCCTCTCCAGTATTCGGTGGAAAGGAGAGAGAGAGAGCTGGGTGTCAAGTGCATATTGGTGACATCCAACTCTAAATCCCTGGATGATCTTTCCCAGAGATATTAAATGGCATGGGGGACAGATTAGAACCCTATGGCACCCCACATATTGAAGACCTGGGTACCAAATGGGCATCCCCAGCACCACCTTTTAGCATCTGGCAGCCAAGTAGGATCTGAACCACCAGAACGTGCTGCCTCCAAGCCCTAACTGTGCCAACTGCCCTAGAAAGACATCATGGACAATGGTGCTGAACGCTGCTGAGATTATCTATTTCATCTAGGATGCTCTGGAGTTGGGACTCTACCACCTACTTCATCACCTTGCCCAATAATGGGAAGTTCAAGACTGGCTGAAAATGATCTAGTACTGTGGACTCTAGGGAGGGTTTCTTCAGGAGGGAGCAAACCATTGCCAGCTTTAACACTGCTGGCAGTACCCCTCCATCAGAGATGAATTTACCACCCTCCTTCTCCACTTACCACTTGGTCAGTCCCTCCTGGGCAGATCTAATAAGCGAAGCCAGGCAAGTGGGCAAGCAGACGGCCTCACCATCCAAAGGCTCCTATCCACATCCTCGGGTTGTACAAGCTGAAAAGACTCCAAAATAACAGGACCAACAGATGCCATGGGGACATTGACAAATACCCTCAATGTAGAGTCCAAGTTGTGGCAGATGCAAGTGATTTTATCTATGAAGTGCCTGGCAAATTAATTGCAGTGAGCAACCAAATCTTCCTCATTCCCCTGGGGGCCTAGTGGAGCAAGCCCCAAACAGCACAAAAATATCAGCCTGGACAGTTCTCCGCAGTTGCAAAAGAAAAAAGCCTTCTTTGCTGCCATCACTACCATGGAGTAGGCTCTAATATGGGCTCTATCCCATGTTCAGTTGAGCTTGTCACAGGTTTTCCACCTCTGTCACTCAAGACACCTGCCCCAAAATTTTATTGCATGCAGCTCCGCGGTAAACCAAGGGGCCACCGTAGCTCTGCAACAAGGCAGAGGTCACTTGGGAGCAATCTGATCCATGACTCTGGCCAATTCTTTATTCCAGAGGTTGACCAGAGCTTCGGATGAGTTGCCGGCCCTGGCAATGGGAAAATCCCTCAGAGTCTTCAGGAATCCATTGGATCCATCTACCTCCCGGGGTGGCCCATACAATTCTGCCTTTGTGAAGGCGAGGTATAAGCTTGGTCTTTTATTCATTGTTTTTTGAGGTGGGGCATTTTTGCCCTGTCTCAAAAAGGTGGCACAGATCTCGTAAAGGTCTGGAAAACACAGTCAAAATGATCAAGAGAGGGGCTATTAAGGCTATAATACTATGCACACTTACTTGAGAGTAAGTTCCAATGAACTCGGTGAGGCTTACTTCTGAGTAGATATGTCTAAGTTTGTGTGGTTAGAAGATGACATTAAAGCGTTGACAGTTTTTCAGTATTTGGAGGGTGCAACTGTTCTCACCATATCTGCTGCTCCCAGGACACAAAGCAAATGATTCAAAGTTGAAGAAATTAGATGTAGGCGAAGTATCGGGAAGAGCCTGGGCATCACCGAGGGGGCGGGATGGATTCCCTGGGATGGATTCAGACAATCCACTTTTCCATTGCACAGTTAGTGACTTGCATAACAGCTACATGGTGGAATTCTTGTAGCATTGTGCTGTTTGAAGAAGTCCATCGTGCTTGAGCATCCAAGGTCACAGGACTTTGGCAAACTTCATTTTCATAACTTGCTGAACATGTAACTGCAGAGTTCTACCTGTAACGACGAATCCTTTTCAGATCAAGTGCTTCTGAGGAGATCCGTATGCAAACATTGCTGCAGGGTGAGGGCAACAGGACTGTAGTTCTAAAAAAGCTGGAGAAATGGGAGCTCCATCTATGTACGGCGATGTCGTTGTGCAACTTTCTGAAAGTCGTACAGTTCAGTTGAATAATGAAGAGTGCCAGATAATTGCAGTTCAAGGGTTTTAAGTCATATCTTCCTGCTGTGCCATTTTTATAGCAGCGACACATATTTCAAGATAAACCATCCATGCTATGATTCCTTCATATAGGAATCCATGATAACTTTATGAGTAAGAAGGGAAAGCAGACAAGCCACTTCCCAGCTGAGCCACAAACCAATTAAACAGGCAAACTTGATTTTAAGCTGACTTGATCCCGTGGCCTAAATCAGCTTTAAATTGGAGCACTTTAATTTAGTGGGTCTGTGAATCAGGCTTTTGGGATATCCATCCCATATGCATTGCAATATAATTCCCTAACACATTTGTGGGCAGAAAGTGTTTCTCTGTTTCTTTAGGGTTTTTTTTTCTTTTTTTTACAAAAGCATTCACTGAAAAAGAGAAATGTAGGATCTACTTGGAAGGGGAAAGAGGTCTCGTCTTTATCTCAAGCGCTCAAGTTTATCTGTTTAAGTCCACTCTGTCTGTAGTCCGAGTCCCCAGCTTGTGTCACTGCTGTCAGGAGATAGATCATTCCTTGATCAATATTTACTTAACAAACTGCAGGGACAGGAGAGTTTGTTTAGAAGAATCATGTGCCCTGCAAGGGTGAACGAATGCTCGGTAAACTACTTCAACTGTTTGCTTCTTTTTCTCCTCTCTTTTCTGTATCCAGGCTTCTGTTTTGTGACTTACCACCACTCTGTGATCATGTTAAGGTAGTCTTTTCCGAAGCAGGTCAATAATCTGCACTGTGCATAACAGCTAGTGTAGCATAGTGGTTAAGAGATTGAGTTGTACATCAGCTCAAATATCTCATTTCTGTCGTCAGTGTCCAGCTTTTGGAGAGTCCTGGAGCAGAAAAACCCTATGAGGGGGGCCCCAGTGGCATGCTCCCCCTATGCTTTGGGAAGCATGCACATTCACCAGCTGCCCCCCTCATAGTGCCTGGGAGCTGGGCAGTGGATAGGTGACAGCCCTCCTTCACTGCTGTTGCTATAGTTACAGGTCACAGTTCATATCTTAGCTGCCACGACCTATTCCCTACCAACTCCTGGGAAGTCCTCACTGGGCCCTGGTTAGTTTACTGGGCAATGGTGGGGAGTAGTGACAGCAAGCAGGATTTGTAAAATGGTGCCTGGGAAGAAGAGGCTGGCCAACATCTACTGTTGCTCCCCACTGCCTCCCTGGTTAGCCAGCCATGGGATCCAGGGTCAAACTGGAAGGCTTACCACTGGGCAGTAGGTAACCGACAGTAGCAGCAGACGAAGACACTTCTCTTTCCCTGGTGCAGTTTAACACTTCTGGGTACAGGAGTGGGACTTTATGTGGGCACACAGGCCCCCAGCAGGTGCCTCACAAGGCCTCACCTGTGGAGCATCCTGTCTGCTGTGAATTCACTAGGTGGTCTTATGCAAGCCAAATATCTCAGATTCATCCCCTTAGTCTGCAGTGTGGGCATAGTGATACCAACCTACTTTACAGTGTCATTGCTAAAGAATTACTGAGGTTCAAACTACATATTATGTTTAATGCACTATATATATATTTTTAAGTCAAGTTGTAGCTGCAGAAAGATCCAGTGAGCATCATGACCTCAGCATGGGTGTGTGTGTGTTAAACCTTTCCCTTCACACCAATCCTAACAAAAACCCTCCTCTTCCTGAAGCTGCCGTTAGCCCTGGAAGGGAAGCATCCTTTGGCACCAATGGAAGTTTCCCTGGCAGGACTAAGACCGGGGAGGGGGGGGGGGTTGGCAGGACCATGCCATTAGTGGGAAGGGTTACAGATCCCTTCCCTAAACACTGTGGTCCCAACCCTGATTGCTCAAGCTTCTATTTCTGACTTACAGAAACTCTGTATGCTTTTTTTTATCTGAAGTGCTTTGAACAGTCTAAAATGGCTGTTTATTACTTCTTAGGAACTGTCATTGTCCTAGGGAGATTGTACAGCCATCATAGATCCAACTACATGACTACAGCAAGCATTTCTCTTTGGGAGAAGTTTCTCTTTCCCAGTATTCACATTTGCTGGAAGCCAGTAATTCTTACTAAAATACGTGATTTTTCCCTGTAATATTTTGTATTCCTGTAATAGACTCTCTTGAATGGAGCCAGTGACGTCACTGCAGGGCCACCTTGAATGACCTTGCAAAAAAAAATCCCCCTTAATGTTTGTCTTTTTTTGAAAAGTTATTGGACTCCCCTTGGTCACTCTCCCAAACCTCTTCCAAAATTTATTTTTATTTTTTTTCACATTTTTATACCGCCCTTCCTCCAAGAAGCTCAGAGTGGTGTACATATTTCCTCCCCTCCTTTTTGTTCTCACAACAACCCTGTGAAGTAGGTGGGGCTGAGAGATAGTGACTGGCCCAAGATCACCCAGGAAGCTTCATGGCTGAGCGGGGATTTGAACCTCCAGGTCTAAGTCCGACTCCCAAACCACTACACCATCCTGGCTCCTACACCATCCTGGCTCCACCAAAAGGCTTGCATGCATTACTAAGGGAAAGAACTTCATAGTAGTAGAGCAACTCGGTACTGAAGGACAAGCATGGCACCTGTCAGGATATACTTTTCCGAAAATAAAATGTATTTCACAACAAATGTGTTTAACATGGCAGTGCTGTCCTCGTATATTTAATTTCACTTTACTGGGCCGTAAAAAAAAAGAAATCAGCTTGAAAAATCCATCATGTTCATATTTAACATTGGGAAATGCAGCCACTTTATCAGGCAACTTAAACTTTGATCAACCTTCTCTCTCTCTCTCTCTCTCTCTTTAATCCAGAGAGCATTCAAAAAGTCAGCACAGCATAGAAAAGAGCTGCTCTTTATTATCTACTCCAAAACAATTGAAGGGGCCACATGCAATTAGCTTTAAGGCATCTGAGCCTGGTTTTTTTTGTGTGTGTGCGCTTTTTTATTTTGTGAATCAGAGTTGTAAAAGCCATCTGAAATATTCATGCAGAATTGTCTGAGAAGCAGTTTCTGTTTTATTTACTGCACACTAGAACAGCCACAGTGGATTAGTTTGACAATACCCGTAACAAAAGCACAACAGCTGATGCGTGTGATGTTAGGAGGTGACAAAACAGTTAAAGTATGCTGCTGGCTACAGGCAAGCAGTCAGCAGATGCAGACAAAAGGGTTTGTGACAAGAATAACTCTCTCTCCAAGGCGAGCAGTCAAGAGTATCCAAAATACCAATACCCTTTTCTCCTTGACATTGTCTTCTTACAGTCAGCATTTTATTGCCCTTTTATAGTCAAAAAAACAAAATGCAATTCCCCAGGAGATCAGTTTTGACACGACGACGATCTTCGCATCCCTCTGACTTTCCCAGTCTTCTAGATTTAAACACAATTAAATCCAGAGGCTGCTTGTGGTCGCAGAGGGTTCTAAAGTGCAGCCCCACGGGAGGTTCTCCTGCACAAGAGCTACTGTAATGAATAGGAGCTGTGGGTGAACCTGGGACCACTTCCGTGTTGCCCATTTGCTTCCATGGTGTCTGTGCAGCAGGAAAATCCTCCCTCTGGGTTGCGCTCTTAAAAGAGCAATTTTTGCTTGTGTTGAATGAGGAAAGATGTGCTGTTTAAATTATGGAGCATGTGACTGTTTTTTGTTGGTTTTTTTTACAAAATACTTTGCTTTAGTGTTATAGAATTAAAAGCATCTTATGCCGCCAGGGAAGAGGAGATAAAGCGAAGGCAGGGGTGCCCAAAAATAACACCACCATTCTTCCCACCCAACTTTGCAAAAAAAAAAAAAAAAAAGCTTTGACAAAGAAAAAGTTTTAAGGGACTGATAAATGATTCTGTCTGAGCTGATGTTCCTTTCAGGAGTGTGTGAAAAATCAGTGTGTGTGCCTCCAGAAGGGAAAAGGGTAAAAACAAAAAAACCAACAGAAGAGGAGAGAGAGAGAGAGAGAGAGGCTGTCTTCTCTCTAACCTTTGTAATTCCCCTTCTATTCTCTATGACATTCATTCAGCTGCCAAGCGTGTTTGGCAAAAGCTTGAGCCAGCCAGCACACTTCCAGTGACCGCTAACCTTGGTATGTCCTGACACTTATGATGAGTATCTGCAGGACACAGAAGGCAGGCAGGCTGCTATGTCAGGCTTTTATTATGTACTGCAGAGGCTGGGGACAGTCAGTTTAATAAAACAAATCATCCTTGAAGGTAAAGCAACTGGGAAGAGATGGAGGGGGCAGAGGGGGAGAGGGAGGAGGAGGGAAAGTCTTTGCTGCACAGGCAAAAAATAAAGAAGTAACAAGGAAACAACATGACAGTAGTAAAGACTGTGGACCACACACACCCCAAACTCTATCCTGTGTGCCCTTATTTGAGTAGATGCCCATTTTCAGCAAATGGGGGGCTAAGACCCCCCGTTACAAGACTCTACCCAATAGCCTAAGCTCATGGTTTTCTGAATTCATTGTGAATTTCCCCACATTGAATCTGATGTTCCTGAAATTGGTAAAGCAATGTGCTTTGTTCCAAATGTGATCATCTGCATGTTTAGGTATCTTCCCCCCCCCCCCCACACACACCATGATTTAATTCTGCTTTAGTTCTATAATCTTAACAGTGAGCCCAGTGGAGAAATATCTGAACAGGTTGACCTGCAGTGCCTTTAATGGGAAATTTTGTTTTTCTTGAAAAAGGTAATTCAACAAGTAAGAAAACTGTTCATTCTGACGCTTTCCGAATCTTGTGAGGTTTTAGATGGAGCTTGGCATGAAAAGTTACATTTGACGAAATATTTTTTCTTAATGCCTCATATTTAAGTAGCTTTTGGTTGAGTCATACAGCCAGTGTGACAAGCTGTTGAGTTTAACATTTTTCCCTTGATTTTTGATGTAGTGTATTAGCCTTGTGAAGGCTTTGATAAAGTATTCAGAGTACAACTCAACGCAGCCCAGAACAACTTCAAAAAGTGAATTGAAGCAGGGCATGGTGGTGTATTGTAGTTTGGACATACCTTATACTGAAAGCCAGCTTAGTGAAGCAGTGTGATACGTCAGTCTCTATTGCTCAGCCTACACTACCTCACAAGGCTGTTGTGAGGATACATTGGGTTTGGGAAGAACTCTGTACACTGCCTGAGCTTCTTGGAGGAATGTAATAAACATTGTCGAGACCAGGCAGCACACTAGAATCCACTGAAAAAGTCTTAATCTGGTTTACTCTGTGCAATAAAAAATATGAGTTGACTCCCATATTTCGTCTCAAGCTGTTTGCTCTGTAAGACATATTTCTGCTCATCACTCAGGTGTTTAGTACAAGATGATGTGGAGCAGGAGGAGATGGTAGGATGGGACCACAGTTGAGTGATACTGCACCTGCTTCACAGGTAGAAAAGTTCAATCCTTGATATTTCCATGTAGAACTGGGAAAGACCCCTGTCTGAAACCCCAGAGAGCTGCAGCCAATCAGTGTAGAAAATAGTAAAGAAGGTGGATCAATAGTCTGACTCAGTAGAAGACAGCTTCATATAGTCACATGGACCTGTCATGTGGCAGACAGCACTCTCTGAATGGACACACCCTTTGGGACAAGCCTGGCTTAAAGGTATAGCATTAGCATTTCAAATGGATTTTCTCATTGTAACCCTTACAATAACCCTGTAAGGTACGTCAGTATTACAATCTCTGTGGTAGGTGGGGGTGCCAAGACTGAGAGGCTTGCCTAAGGCCTACCTAGTGAGTTTGTGGCAAAGGCAAGACTCAAACCAGTGATTTCCTGATTGGTAGCATGGTCTCCTCGCCACTATGCAACACCTGTGCTCTACACACGCCTAGAAGCCTACTCGCAACAATTATGGACATAGAAAGCTGCTTCCACACAGGGAACTGTCCAGAACTGCTGCCTGAATTTGTGGAAATCTGCCACCCCTGCACTCATCTTCTTCCCTTAAAAAAGGAAATTCATACATGCAGACCCACCAACACCACTGCTGCTGCTGCCACCACCCATTACCATCTCCTTGCCTGCTCAGCCACTAATGACCCAATCCTATTGAGGGCCTGTGCCAATGGAACGCACATTCTGCTGACACACACTGTCGCAAAAGCACCATAAAGCACTTTGTGACAGTGCAAGGCCCAGGTGTGCCAGCGGGAAGGACAGGGAGGGCGGATAGAGGGTTGAAAGGGGCAACCTCATGGGCGGGGGTGGGTAGATCAGGCCCGGGAGAGTGACGGGATTGGCGGTGCCGGCACATGCTGTATCCAAAACTCCTTCTCAGGCCTGATCTGCATGCACGGATGTGGACTTGCACCAGCAATATCGCTGGCGCAGGTCCGAGTTGCCCCATTGCGGCTGCTGGGGTTTACCCCGGGGTGACAGCACTTGTAGGAACAGCACTGGAGGGCTGTCATGGCTCCTGATTCTCTTCCCGCTCACTCTCAGCAAGCATGAAGAGGATCGGAGAGCTGAGAGATGCAGGTGGCAGACCAGAGGGGGGCTGTGGGCAGATGTGGCATGTGAGGCACCTCTTGTCGGATTGCCATTCGTTCCCAATCCACCTCTTGAATTTCAGGCAGCCTCATGGCTGGGCCAGCCCTGCATCAGGGCAGCTTCATTTCCATTCCCGCTCACATTTGTAGACTAAGGGTTTGTTTGAACAGCACTTAGCATTCACATAAGCGCTTTAGAATATTCAAAACAGCTCCTGTTATAGATACCATGCCATTGTACAGTGCGTGTGAATTCAAAAGCTAGCAGGGAGGGTGGCGCTTGATGGGCTTTCTATCCAAGTAGGTAATTTCTGAGCCTACAGAACATAGGCCACAGAACATAGGATTATATACAGGGCCAACCTGTCCATGAGGCCAGCTGAGGTGGTTGCCCCAAGCTGCAGAATGGCTGGGGGTGCCCACTCATCTCCTCTGCTCTTCCTCCTGCTCTGTGGTTTGGAAAGGAAGAGGGGGGGGACAGAGTGGAAGTAGTAGTATAGAGGAGAGGAGAATGGTGGGCTAGAGCATCTCTGATGCGCACCACTCTCTCCTCTCCCGCTCCATGCCCCACTTCCTTTTCCAATCTAAGGAACAGGATGCACATGACCAGGTAAAGGGGGGAAGTATTTGGCGTGCTGCCTCGAGTATTAGGAGGTCTTGGGCCACCAGCAATCATACGCTGAAATATATCATAGTGGAGACCAATGGCTTCTGCACAAATTATTCTTTCTTTGCTTTACAATACACACCCCGCAATTTTCAATAGTGGGTTTTTTTAACCACTAGTGTACGCTGCTGATCTTTAGACATTTCTACATGTTTGCCATATGAATCTATCCATCGGTTGAGATCTTTGGGGAGGTTGAGCAATGCTTTGAGCAAGGCTTGATTGGTGTGCATGCAGGATAGAACCTTCTCTGAGATACACCCCCCCCCCCCGCCGGATGTGGAACCCCCTATCTCCAAGTTTGGGAGTCCCCCACTCTCTTTGCTTTTAAAAAGGTATTCAAGACCACTTCTTCCACTAAGCTTTTGGCTTGTGAGCTATTCCTGTATCTGCTGCTTCTGGGCTGTTTTATTTTTGACTGCTCCAACTACTATTTTAAATTGTTGAATTTTGATTTTATTGTAACATTGTATTGTTAGCCATCTTGGGACTATCTGGTGAAAGGCAGGATAGAAATGAAAAAATGAAGAAGTAAGGAAATAAATGTCAGCATTTGTCTCCAGGCTGTACTGAGCATGTGGAGCAACAGATTGTTCCTTTCTGAGATAGTACTGTGTGCTGGAAGTGAAAGTCTGAAGTCCACCACCTAATTCTCTCTCTCAGCATTGTCTTTCCTCCTGGCGAATGTGAAGTATTATCGTTTGATTGACTGCAGCCACCTGATGCTAGGAAAATGTTCTGGGTTCATAGTACAGATTGTTGTGGAGTCTATAAAAAGAAATCTGGATGGAGGTCTTATTTGTCACTGAGGCATTGTTTCTGCAGATGTTTCTACAGGAGAGATGTTCAGTCAATTAGGTGTAAGGATGTACTGAGTAGGTAAGAACATAAGGAGAGCCTTGCTGGATCAGGCCAAGGGCCCATCTAGTCCAGCTTCCTGTGTCACACAGTGGCCCCACCAGATGCCTCAGGGAGCACACAAGACAACAAGATACCTGTATCCTGTTGCCACTCCCTTGCATTTGGCATTCAGAGATAGCCTACTTCTAAAACCAGTATAGGTATAAAACCAGTATTCTCTTCCCACTGGAGAGAGAGAGGGGTGAGGTGCCGTCTGTTTATATTACCCTGTGTATACCTACTCAGAAGTCCCATTGTGTTCAATGGGGTTTACTCCCAGGAAAGTGTTTGCAGTCCAGTATCATCTCATGGTATAGGTAGACCCTTCCCATCCGTGGATTTCAGGACCCGCAGATTTGGTACACCACGGGTTCCGGATCCGTGAATGTCCACGCTAAAAAAGGTGAAAAAGGGGGAGGGGAAGGCCCCAAAGCGCTGTTTTACCTTTAAATAGCAAAATTGTGGTGTTTTCAAGCCTCCACGAGGCTTCTTGAAGCTTCACGATGCACTTTTGGGTCGTGCGAAGGCTTTTCCCCTTCTCCCAGTCTTGTCCCAGAATGTGGAGGCTTGAAAATGCCACGATTTTGCTATTTAAAGGTAAAACAACACTTTGGGGGCTTTTTTCACCTTTTTTAGTGCGGACCATGGATCCATGGTCTTCGCTATCTGCGGATGTGTGTGTGTTCAGAACGGATCCCCCATGGATAGCGAGGTCCAACTGTACCCATCATGGCTTGTAACCTGTGATGGACGTTTCCTCCATAGCTCTGTCCAGTCCCCTTTTAAAAGGCATCTAGGCCAGGTGCCATCACCACATCCTATGGAAGGAGTTCCACAGATTAATTACACACTGAGTAAAGAAATGTTTTCTTTTCTGTTCTGACTCTCCCGCTGCTCAATTTTAATGAATGTCCTCTGGTTCTGGTGTTGTGCAAGAGGGAGAATACCAGAACTAGGGGTCATCATCACTTGGGATGAGGGGAAAAGCGACCCACAACCCCACAATTAACACAGCTGAGCAGTTAATTGCCCACTGGGGAAAAAATAATCTAACTACCCATCCATTTAAAACAATGAGATGCTTTGCCTCCAAATGTGCATTCTCTTAAGAAAAGATTATGCTTACTGTGTATGGAAAAAAGGTCAGCTTGACTAAGCTGCGAGGAGGGCTTAATTTCTCAAGTGCGAGTTTAGTATCCAAGAGAACTAGACTTTGACCACAGTGGTCTGGATTCTAATATCAGTTCAGCTATGAAACTCATTGGGTGACCTTGTCTCAGTCAAATTCTTTCCAACCAATCTGCCTCGAAGGCTTGTTGCAGGGTTAAAAGGGCAGCGATGGACTATGTACAGAGCCCAGCACTTCTTGGAAGAAGGGTGGTATAAAACCGTAACCATAATTCAGGAAAGGAGAGAACCTTGGTCGGTAACTAGCCTAGAAATCGCATCAACTTTCCTGGGAACCCTTCCCCCTGATGTTAGATGCAGGGTGATAGCTGCATGGGATTAGTTGGTGGAGAGGGAAAGGCATTCTGCAGATGCTCAGAGGCTCTTTACTCTTTTTTATTGCTTTATCTAATTCAGGAAAGTTCCATGGTATGGAAAACAGGTCCTAAGGCTAAGCTCTAGAGAGCCCTAGCTCAAACTAAGCCCTGGCTATTAGGATAGTATGCAACCCAAAGAAATAAGCAACACCCCTGGCATGAGGAAGCAAGCTGGGATGGACAATAAAAATAGACTGGGACAGGAATGGCTGAAGTGTATTGGAAAGCCCTGGAAACATTGTAAGTGCAGCCGCTCATTTTGAATTTCCTCAGAGGCTGGAAGGGTTAAATAGACAAAGGCGTTTACAGGTTGTATGTAAAGCCATCCTTGACAAATGACCTGTAAATGATTGTGCTATATGATATTTATTGTATTTATGTTCCACCTTTCTTCCATCGTAGAACTCAGCGTGCATGAGGTGTCCAGGCATCGTCCATCCAGTCACTGATCAAAACTAGGCCTACTTAGACCCAAGCCACATGTGCAGAAATCCACGCAGCAATGGGCATTTTCTACAGACTAAGCTCATGTTCTCCTGCCAACCTAGCAGTTCCAAAGCATGTTAATGCGAGTAGATAAATAGGTACCGCTTGCGGGAAGGTAAACAGCGCTCCGTGTTCCAGCCGCATGCTACGCACTGCGACAAGGAGAGTCATGCCGGCCACATGGCCACGGAGGTGTCTTCGGACAATGCTGGCTCTTCGGCTTTGAAATGGGGATGAGCACCACACCCTAGAGTCGGACACGACTGGACTTGATTGTCAGGGGTCACCTTTACCTTTACCTTAATCTCATGTTAGGATGGAAAGCTCACATGAGTTTCCTTATTCCATGGGTTTCATGCTACAGATATATCCAAGTATCTGCTTGCCACTCATTGCCCTCCTAATCTGTAATTTCGGGTTCTTCCCCATGGATGGTTGCGAACCCCACATGGTTTTGGTTCTGGATATCTTTTGAGTTTTGTAGGTGAGACTCTGTCCTAGACTGGCTGCTGGCAGAGCCCTTGTTTGCCACAACTCCTCCTTTCCTTGTTTTCAACTTGAGAAGCTTTTGCTCCCCTTTCCTTGTGGTGAGTAAGAGAAACAGCAGCGAACACAGCTTTTGCTTGATCTTTTAGGGTCTGGAGGGAGCAGGGAGGGACGGGAAAGTCAACATCACTTCAATTCTCTTCCCACTGGAGAGAGAGAGAGAGAGAGAGAGGGGTGAGGTGCCGTCTGTTTATATTACCCTATGTATACCTACTCAGAAGTCCCATTGTGTTCAGTGGGGTTTACTCCCAGGAAAGTGTTTGCAGTCCAAGTCGCAGGAAAGGAGGCTCGCAGTTTATCTTGCAAACTGCCACTTCTCCACTTGCTTTGGTCTTCTTGCGGAAAGTGCCTGGATGAAACATGAGGCTTCCTTCCACTGAGCAAGCCTTCTTTCTCCCCCGCTCACCGCTGGGTCCCTTTCACAGAGTGATGATCTTCCAAAACATGGCTAAAGACACAGGTGTGTGTGTTGGTTCCACTCTTAGGAGGAGCAACCTGTGATTGGGATGGGGGATTGTCAGAGTGGTGGGCTCCTTTGCTGCATGCACACAAAGAGTTAAAGCTCCATCAGACAAAATGGCTTCATTTGGCCCCACCCACCACAGCCAAAAGGCAACTTCCACCTCCTCCACTTCTGAGCAGGCATGGATAGCGTTGTGTCAGAGGCACCTTTGGCACAGGAAATAAAAATAAAGAAAATGAATAAAAAATAATATAATATAAAATAAAAAAATATATGAAAGAGTACAGAAAAGCAAATCATAACATAGCTTAACAATTTCCCAATCAAAGAAAAAGAAAAATAATAACTGTCAACCACCAACTTAAAATCTCTTCTTACAATCTTTCAAATTATTTCTCTTAATTGCATCCTTATCAACTAAAACCTCTCCCTCCAATTCTTTAACTCTCTTTAAATTATCCTTATTCATCAAATCCACAGATCATTACATCATTTTGTTCAAAAAGTCAATGAGAGGTTTCCAATTACCCATAAAAGTAAATACTGACTTCTCTTTAGCTTAAGAAGTAAATTTATCCATTTCTGCCAAACTCTTAAGATCTTTAACCACCAATCCTCCACTGAAGTTATTTCTGCAATTTTCCGATTCTGTACATAAAGTAACCTCGCTACTACTGTCATATATAAAACGTTCCATGAGGTTTTTTTTTCCAATTGTCCATCCATCAATCCCAACATAAAAGCTTCTGATTTCATTTGTATTTTAATTTTTAAAATCTTCTGACTCTATATAAGTATTTGCATCCAACATTTTCTAGCTTTAACACAAGTCCACCACTGTAAATTTATAATCCATATTTAGGTTCTAGAAGTAGTAGAGTCCATGGTTGCTATTCTTTTTTGGGGGGAGGGGGGGGAGTTCCGCAGATCACTGCAAATCACTTAATGTGTAGTTTGGCCTCCACATGCAGATACAGACAATGATCCACCATTGGTGACTTTTAATGTAAAAGCTTTCATATTACAGTCTTGCAGGTATATGTTTCATAACTGCAGCTAAAAGGGCGATGTTTAAAGTTGGGTTTGTGTTTTTTTTTAACCATGGACAGGTGCATGTGGCAGGGAATCATGTTTGGTCACAGCTAGGTTGAACCAGTGGCTAATGACTAACGCTGCGCTGTCAGTCTAATGTCACTTCATGCTCAGATGCATGAATGGTGGAGAAGCTTCCCAGAGGTTTTCCAGACACTCACCTCATGGTAAAGGAAGATTTTTTTTTCCCCCACTTATGGGAGTGATCTGAAACAGCTGTGTTAACCTGGGCCTTTTTCTCAAAGTTAAGGCCAAACTACATGTTACGTTAAGTTCATCATTCGAGCAGACGTGCTTAACTTTTCTATACTAAACAGGTGCCGTGAGGGGCCCAAATCAAACTTGGACCATGATGTGGAGTGCGGCGGTTAATCCTTTCCACTTGCCCCAGTCCAGCCGCCCTCTGCAACTGCATTTTGCCCCAGGAGAAGCGTTTTCATTGGTTCCAGTGAGAGCATTCCCTTTGGGGCAAAGCCACGGTGGGGGGACCAGATAAGGATAAAGCCCCCTCTCCCCATGCCAGCTAGTCCCATATTCTAGAGCTGAAATCCTCTTTTTTTAAATCATACCTTGGGTATGTATTTCTTAATTCATGTTTTCAGTATTCCCTATTATGGAAATTTCAGTGAGTTGATACTTAAAAATTTTTTAAATTAAGATTAATCAATGAGAATTTAAAAATATTACCATTTAAAACCATCCTTTACAATCAAATGCCGAAACCAAATGTTGAGAAAGTTCAAAAATCAAAATGAGGAATGGATAGGGAAGTGGATTGCCGCCTTCCGCGTGGTTTTCTTCGGAAGGTGTGGCAGTGGCAGCAGTAATCCACTTCCCCCCCCCCCCCGCCTTACGCCTTCTTCATGACCACACGAAGAAGGAGTGAGTTACAGGGTAGGGAAGCGGATTGCCACCTTCTGATCTGGACAACTGGGAAATTGATCAGAATTGCCCCATCTGTGGCAGGCTGGAGGACAGCAGCAGCAAACTCAGGGTGAAGGGTGTGTGTTCACACATATAGGTGTGGTGGTCTTTTTCTTCAGGGGTGGCGCCACTGGTTATCCAAGTTGGGCATCAGCCAAGGGCCCTGACTAGGTCAACCCCTGAACCCTCACTACCATTGGCAGTAGTAGTGCCCATTGCACCATCAGGGAGCAGGTAGGGGTTGCCATGGAGGCCCAATGAAAGGCCTTGCCCACCAGGGCCACCAGTACCCTGGTATTGACGCTGTCAGTCTTGATTAAAAAAAAAAAAACAGACACTGTTGTGTGCTAACAAGGAACCCTTTATTGTAATTGCTTAACCCAAGAACTTCATTACAGATAGCCTTCCAGCTTGTGCTTATGGTCTCCTCTGCTGGGCTGGCAAAATTCCTCACATAATAAATCTCTACCTGGTGTTCTTTTCAACCCATTGTTTAAAGGAGCCTTGTCCTCACAAAAGACAGTGCTGTGGCAATGTCCTGTATACATGGAACCATAGAAAATGCAGTTTGGTTCCTGGTGTCCTTCCCAGCAAGGATGCAGAGCCTAGGAATCATAGTTCCCATAGTTCCTTGCAGCTGAGATATAACCACAGCAGTGCCAATGGCCAAATGGAGGCCTCGCCCATTGTTGGCACAGCCACCACCAGATCAGTTTGGTTGAGAAAGAGCAGGAGTATTATTTCCTATGATGGTGGGAAAGAATGGATGGCAATAGGTGAACATTACAAACTGGTCCCAATCTTTGATGGTCTTGGACTCACCCTATCCTTTCATTGCACCTTAACTTTGTGGCAGCTCCCTTTGCAGAGCCATGCCGATTCTTTCTCAGCCAGTTCTTCTATGTATTTAGCACTTCTAGCATTAATACCGTTTTCTACCAACTACCATAGGACAGAGGTTGGGTTGCTTTCTGTTTTCCTAGCTTACCTGCGGATCTTACATACTCCCTCTCCCCCCCCCACACACACACAAATTGGCATTATATTGACTAGCTTCTACTCTTCTTGTTAAGGTGGCCATGATACGTTTTAGTTGAAAGGTAAATGGTTTCAAATCTGAGCCTGTGGATAAATGTCATTCAACCTATCGGTAGTACTAGTCACTTCATCCTTTGTCACTTCTCATTGGCCTGTCTTCAGCAGGTTGGGGAGTGAGTATTCCTCCAACTTTTTCAGCAGTGGAAACTAATTCAAAGTATCCATTCAGCTTGTCTGTACTATCTTTTCTTACTTCAGAGCTCCTTTTATGTGTTTGTTATCGAGAACTCCCACTTGTGCTCTGGCTGGTTTCTTGCTTCTGATGGAATAGTTATTCATTTAGTGCTAATACCACAAATGGTACTGGGAACAGTGTGCAATACACACAAATGATAGAAACCATCACTGCAACAAATCTCCCTCAGTCACACTGAACAAAATTGGGTTAGATGGACCAATGGTCAACTCAGTTATAAGGCAGATTCATGCTCCATAGAAAGGTGGGTTTTGTGTGTGTGTGTGTGTGTGTGTGTGTGTGTGTGTGTGTGTGTGTGTGTGTGTGTGTGTGTTTCGCCATATAACATCCTTAACTCTGTTTTTTATACCATTGAAAACTATGTTGGCACCCTTTTGCCTTTTCTCATCTGCGGCACAATGTGGAAGGAAAAAATATCTGCTGTTTTTCCAGTATCTAACCAAGCCTTCAGAGAAATATTTGACTGAATTTATCAAATATTTGTTATCTTTCCATAACATTTAGCTAATAACCTCCCACCATCCTGAAACTCTCAACCCTACATAATCTCAACAACACGCACCATTTGGGTGATGGCAAGTTCTGTCAGCTTCAAGAGAGGGGTTCCCGTAACTGAACCAATTCTCATTGCAACTCTTCCAAACAGCCACATCATCTATCCTTTGGTAGGGCAATTTGTGCTTATATGACTAGAAACAAAAATACAGGTGTGTTGATGGAATATACTGTATAATTTCTCAGTAAGAGGAAAACAATTATTTTAATCCTTGTTACTGAACATCCCCCCCCCCTTTTTTTTTCTTTGCATGGCATTTCTTTGACTAAGAAGGTTCGGCAATATGAGTCAATGTGCCTTTTGCAAAGGACACTCGGTGTTTGGGCCCAAATTCCACCCTCTAGTATCTGTAAGCAACTCCCACTGACTTCAGCAGCGACTCATCACATGTCGGTCTCATGGCAAAACCTGGCTCATAGATAGCTAATGTGTCATCCATTACAATGGGTGAGAAAGCTTCCAATACTTCATTACGGGAGAAATATAATTATTTTCAGACCTTCTATGTGGGGTGGCAAGACCATGGACAGAGAGTGGTTTAAGAGCAGTTAGAAGAAACCATAGGAGGTTCATCAGACCCTAGAACTGCAGTGAGATGCAAGCCTGTGGAGTCATTCTTCAATGGTTTTCCATTAAAGTCACTTGATATCTGCAAGTAAATGAGAGAGCTTCTGAGATTAGATTCTACAAAAGAAGCGAATGCAGCATTGCCTATTTGATATTGACTGGTGGGCCACATTCAAGGATGCATAACCCATGTTAAACGCTTGAGTTGAACATATGATGCTGTCTAATATTGAGTCAGGCCACCGATCCATTTAACCCAGTACTGTCCCACTGGTGAGCTGGTGGCAACTCTTCAGTCTCAGGCTTAGGTATTTCACACCCTCTGCTACCTGATCCAAACTGGAGATGCCAGGGATTGACCTGGGACATTCTTCATGGAAAGCATGTGCTGTATCAGTGAACCATGGTCACTCCCCTTTCTCTTGTCCTCCATCAGCGCTTGGTCAGAATTAGGGCTGAGCAGAAAGTTCTCATTTTAGAACTTTTAACTTGAAATTTGTGGGAGGCTCAAGACTGATCTTTCACAGCCTGGTAGCTGACTGATGATCACCATTTCTCCACACATCCAATGTTAAAATGTATAATTGTTCTAAAGGGTGTGTGTGTGGAAAAAAAATGGCAAATAGTAGTCTTCTTACCACTGTTGAGTTTCACGCATACTTCCAAGTTTTACAACTCACCCATCCATGCTAAATGTCAAAAAAGCCTCCTTATTTTTTAACACTTGTGAATGGGATGGAAAAAATGAAGAGGCATTTAAACTCAGCCTGATTAGGACCTGTGCTAAGCAACTACAGGGAGGATTGTGCTATTGGAGAGTGAATGTAGAAGCCAATGACTTTTAACATATGATCTTGAGAGGATCTGCCTGACTTGCAGCCCAATCCTAACTCCCCGCACGGTGATGCAGTGGTGCCAACGGGGCACCCACTGTTTCCTGTGGGGGAGTTTTGGCCTCCGGAGGCCTCTTTGGGGAAAATAAGCCCCTGCTGGCCAACCAGGTCTACGCGGACCTGTGCCAGCGATATTGCTGGTGTATGTCCAAGTGGACTCGGGTCAGGGGATTTAGATCGGGAAGAGGATTAGGATTTGGCGAACGCCGCTGCCACCAAACCCACCCCCTTCCCAGACCCGATCTCCCCTCCTTTCCACCCCGTTCTGACCACCCTGCACCTCCTTCCCACCCCCTGCGCTGAGTTTCTGGCACCGGGGGACATGCAGGGACCACTGTCAGGCCAATGCTGCTGCTCGTGACTTCTGGTGGTGTCCCAGCTCCTCCCGACGGTAGGTCACATTTGCGACCACCGTAAAGTGCCTAATGCCACCAGAACATGAGTTCCGGTGGTGTTAGGCAAGCATAGGATTGAGCCATCAGTTGCATTGTTAGTGGCCACTCATGCAGATGATCTGAACCTACATGCATAAAATCCTTTTTGTACACGTAAAGACAATGAGGAGGAACTAGTTAAAGTAGATTGTCTGGGGGGAAAAGTGCCCGTTTCCTGGAAATATATAAATAATGGAAGATGCGGAGAACAGTATGCTCATGTGCAATGATTTTCAATATGCCAAATGAATTGGATTGTCATTTAGAAACCTAATGGGTCAGATAGAACTTGGGTCTGTGGTCACAGCATGCGCAGAGTCCCCCATTGTATCAGTATGGTTTTTATTGGGACATTTGGGTTGAAGAGGGACCATAATGGCTGAATACAAGGAAATGTTATGGGCGTCCCACATACAACACAAACACTGAAGCAAGCCATTAGGGGATCGCTTATTGTTTTTGCTCATTTGCAAAAACAACTGTTTGTAGATACCCTATTTCTTTGCTGGCTCCCAGCACTGGCTGAGACCAAAGCTGAATACAGAAATTAAGAGGCTATGCTGTTTTCAGCACATACTAAATTCTCACATGAATACTCATGGAGAAAGAGTGAACAAACACATAGATATGTGTGGGCAAAATACCCTGCAGACCTTCAAGGCAATAGCCGTTGCTTTTTTCCATTCCCTTCCTCTGCTAATTATATCTTATAAATCCAGCACCCTCTAAACCCAGATGTTCATATTTTAATACCTACATTCTATGGTTCAACTTTACAAAGCTAGCTAACACGTGTTTTAAAAGTTATTACTATTGTACTATATATAACAGCCTTGCCTAAGAGAATAGAGGTCTGCCGTATTTAGAAAATGCAGGTGCTATGTAAGCTCCCTTTTGAAAGCAAGAACTTAGCTCAGTTTCCTTTGAAGACCCAGAGACTTGAAACTGAAAACTTTTATTAATGCCATTGTCTCCTTGTATCAGCAGGTTCCAGAGAGATTCCTGGAAGTGGCTCAGATCACATTACGAGAGTTTTTCAATGCCATTATCGCAGGCAAAGATGTTGATCCTTCCTGGAAGAAGGCCATATACAAGGTCATCTGTAAACTGGACAGTGAAGTTCCTGAGATTTTCAAATCCCCAAACTGCCTCCAAGAGCTCCTCCATGAGTAGAAATTTCAACCACTATTTATGAATGTATAAAAGTAGCAGATCCCCTCTTGATGCCCAAGTTGTGTGTGCGTGTGTGTGTGTGTGCGCGTGTGTGTGCATGTGTGTCTATATTAATTTCATATATGTATATATAATAAAATATATGTATATGAAATCTGATCAGAATTCCTCATGATTTTTTTTTATTTTATTTTTTTGGTTTAGGGCAGTAACATGTGGATAATTATTTTAACTCCAGCCTTTGTTTAACTTTGACCCATGACTTTTAACATTTGGAGGAAAAAAAATTGGTTCCTTTTTTTTCCCAGGAGAAGAATGTTTTGAAGTGTGTACCATCCTGTTTTATCACGTTTAGGGCATTACTCTCTTTTTTAAAAAATGTTTTGCTAGAGTTATTACAGTACTTGCTACAAGTGGCATTTTGTTTTAGAAAGACAAATGTCACAGTGCAATTATACAGACAATGAGGTCCATTTGTTTATATTACGCTCTCAACTCTATGGAGGCATTTCGCAAGCTTAGAGCTTTCTAAATTTTAGCTTGACTGTTTAATGCAGGAGGTAGATTTTTGTGTTATAGCTTAGAAGACATAAGCACCCCTTTTAGTTCCTCAAACAACGTGAAAAGTTCACACAGGTCTTCAAGTTTTCCTCTGACAAGAACAATGTACACCCCAAATCATTGCACCTGGTTTCCAGTGTCCTCCTGGGTGCTGCCACAAGCACATGTGATATAATTGTGGACAGACACCTTACTGCAGTGGTTCCCGAGAGTGCTTTCTGACTGAGAAAAGAGGGTCAAGAAGGAGGCCTCCTGGGAACTGCTGTAGGCCTGAAAGGATCCATTTCAGATTGGACCCAGACTCCAGAGAGGTCTAGATCCAAACGCATAATAATGGAATCTCACTATTTTTGGAGTTTGCCCTGTCACTATTTATCCCTATACAGTATATATGCTTGTATGTATAGGGATATAGCATAGCAATACCGCACAAAACAGAATAAATTCACGCAGGGCAAGGGGCTTTGGTGCTTGCAATCGCAGTATACACTACAGGATATCCATGATTTAAGTTTCATAAGATGGTCAGCTTATTAAAACAGTAGCATTTCACTCTCCATAGAGTAAAGTTATGGTGTGATCCACCCATAATGGAGCATTTTCGAATCTCATTATTTTAACAGGAGAGTAGAGCATGTGGTAAATCTCCCCCACTGAAATCAATGGGACTTTGAAGCTGCAATCCTATGCACACATACTTGGGAGTAAGTCCCATCGAACTTCGTAATGTTTACTTCTGAATAGATGTCCATTATCTGGATTGGGTCCTCACACTCTCACTGAATAGCCAGGTCTTAATGATGTCCTAAATAGCATTTTCATCAAAATGTATTTTTTCCCCGAAGCTCCTAGGCTTTGTATATATTTGGTATTTTAATATTTTACCTGCAAAGTAATGTTTTTAATTACCTTTTCATCTGAGAAACATTGCAAAGATACCTTTGCTTTATTCCAAAATTTACTGAGACAAAAAAGAAATAAAGATTGACATGTCATGTCCAAAGTACAAGTAATTTTTCCTGTATATTAGAAATGGAATAGAGGCATTTTAATAGAAAATACTATTTAATAATTAAGCAAGGCACAACATATATAGGGCACAAATCTAGAGGAAAAATTGGCATACCTTTGTTTCATTGATTGAAGCCCATGAAACCTAAGTGGCTAACTGTGCTTGCTAACTTACTGGGGCTTAAGCATGCTTAACATGCTCTGGATTGTGCCTATAAATCAGGGATCGGCAACCTATGGCTCGCGGGCAAGATCTGGCTCGCCACCCAAAGTGATCCAGCCTGCACAGAGCTCGCTTGGGAGGCAAAGCCATCCAATTTGCCACATGCCAGATATGACATGGCAGAGCCACCTGCCCAGGCCCACAGTCCCTGTGCTGCGCAGCCTGCGCAGTAGTACACGGACTCCGTGAACGTAGGCAGACGGCTCTGCCATTCCCCGTCTGGCGTACAGCAAGTTGGGTGGGAGGCTTCCCCTCCCAAACAGAGCTCAATGCAGCCACTTCCAGGAGTTCGGCAACCCGGCAGTTCAGCGATGACGTGATTACATCATCACTGAACGTCTGGTCCCTTTGCCCGAAAAGGTTGCCGACCCCTGCTGTAAATCATGCAGAAATGTTATACCAGTCCTGTTGGCTAGGAAAGCAGAAGCTAGCCATATTTATTATTTCATCAAAAATAAATAAAGCATTAACAAGAAATAGAACTGATCAAACGACTTCTTTTCTACAACAAAAGTTAGCAGCAAACAAAACAGAGTATAATACATGAAAGAATGGGATTCATCAGAGTTTTTCAGGTAATTTCACCTCAGGATAACTTTTTCCCATTACCTTGTGCTGAACAGCCACATGGCTCAATTTGCATCCTGATGGTGGACAAAGACAATTGCAGTTGGTTATGCTAAATGTACACTGGCCACTGAAAATGGCAGTCATGCATATAGTTCCCCGCCCCTCCATAATGTGTAACAGAGCCTTGAGTTTCTCCACCAGCAGCCAAAGATGTGGGGCAGGTAAGCATATAGCATCACAATATCATGTTAAATTCTACAAGGTGATGAGAGGAATGAAACGCACACCTGCCATTTTCAGCAACCACTGAGCATTTTGCCTGATGTTGTCCCTGATTTTTGACATTTACTAAACTAGAATGCTCATTGAAGCAGTCCATGACAATCTTCTTCACAAGGGGACCCAAAGAGTTTACCTTAGAGTGTTAATAATAAGAAGAAGAGTTGTATGAATCCAGCTGAAGTGAGTTAACTCAATAATCAGCCTAATTCATAAGCGCTCGCAGCTAGTTTTTGTGCTTTCTTTAGTGGATCTCTTTTCCTTTTGGCCTTTTTCAAAGGTGTAGTGTCCAGTAGTGTTTTTCTTACATGCTATGGCACTATGTGTTTGTCGTTTTCTCTGTTGTCTTTTGTACAGATGCAGTAAGAATTTATTGTTACCTGAGCTCCAGTGTTTTTCATTACCCATACTCCCCTAGGCAATTTGATACTGATTTGATACTTATTAGCCAAGGTGTCTATTTTACAGTTTTAGCAATTCATTTTCTTTAGGACCTTCCCCCTTTTTCCTGTATTGAATTTGATGTTTTTTTAAAAACAAAATTGTATTTTGACTTCGGAGAGTGAAAGTTTACCCCATCTGACATTTTTTTTAAAAAAAGCTGACCTAATCACTGCAATGATGCTTCAATTGCAAATATTGCTTGAAAGACAGAAATGGATGAATGCAGTAATTGTCAGTGAAAAGCCTTAAAAACCTGCTCATAAAAAAGGCTGTGATCCAGCTATCCTTTTCCACATGCAAAAACAGGGTTTTGACATGTAGTACAGTGATTTTCCTGGTGTACCTTTGCACAAGAAAGCAAGCAAGCAACCAACCAAGGTGTACCGACAACATTAACTACATACAAAACCCTACTTATGCACAAACAGATTTTTTTTTTCTTTCGCCCATAGCCATCTGAATTGCGGTCCATCGTTATTTTTAAGCACTGGTTGTATGTATGGATATAGGCAATGCAGCCAGTAGCATGGGATGAAGGGCCACTAGTTTCACTATGCATTGCAATCAAGATGAACCATGCCACTGCTAAACTTCCTCTGAAGTACTTAGTACGATTTTTGCATCCATACAGTTGACAGCATAAATGCCACTCTTTTGTTTTGTGCATGATGTGCCTACTATTAGTACATTTCCAGATGTAGGGTTTTGCCAACGATCAGTACTCTGAATCACCTGCAATCATCGTGTTAAGGATGCTTGTCCCTGTTCCTTTCACCGCTGGTCCAGATGCGGGCAGCGCAATCCTGACTAAGGATCCGGCCAGTGGTCCAGGGCCATCTGCCGGATCCTGTGCACTGGCTGCCTGGTGCGTGCCAGGCCAGAGGTCTACTCGGGGAAGGGTACGCTTGTCCCCTTCCCCAAGTGTAAACCCGGGCCGGCCCAATTGGCGTCCTCGGATTTCCACCAGCTAAATAGCTGGTAGAGGAGGTATCGTGTCGTTAGAGAAAGCCGTGTAACGGCATAGCCGGCCCGGCGGAGACATGGTCGACACCATCCCTGCCCCCTCCCAGGCCGGCTAGGCCAATGGCCCCCCTCCCTCACCCGGCTGGACCGCCCACGCAGCCAACAACCGAGTGCTTACCTTCTTCCGCCGTACACGTAGAGATCCGACGCCAGAGTGAGGGAGGCTGGCTTTACTCCTGAGCACTGGCGTCACTACAGGGGGGCGGAGCTCTAAGTTCCTCCATGATCCGATCCTCGGTTACACGGAGGAACGAAGCGCCCCGCCCCCGTGCCTTCCGAACCAGTCAAAGCGGCGAAAACAACATGCAGGGAGTCTTCTGCACGTTGTTTTTACTGCTTTGACTGGTTCGGAAGGAGCGGGGCGCTTCGTTCCTCCATGTAACCGAGGCTCAGATCACGGAGGAACTTAGAGCTCCGCCCCCCCTGTAGTGACGCCAGTGCTCCTGAGTCATCGCGAACGTGCTTTACGGTACGTTTGCGATGGCTTCCGGTGGCAGAACACTCATTCTGTCGCCGACACCAATGTCAGGATTGCGCTCTCAGTCTAGCAGGATTGGCGTGGGAGGCAGAGCTACTGTCACGCCAAAATAAGGAATCTCTAAATCCTTGCACCAGCAAGTACCCTTTCATTGAAGTACTTACTGTTGTGCTTCATGTTCCACATGGCCACCACTGCTTCGAATAATATCTGGGAACTGCCTGGACTTTAGTGTAGTATTTCCATCTAAAAAGGGATGGAAACTCTGGCCACGTACTTCTTTGCTTGTTATAGAGGAACATTCCAGTGTTAATGTAAGGCCTATTTCTGCTGAAGCTTGCTGGAAATGCACAGGAGGCATTAAAAAACTCTTGTACATTTTCGCCATGCGTTAACACAGGAGCTTGCGCATAAGAATTTCCCATTGGGTTGCACACATAGTGAACCGTTTTCAAATTCAAAGATGCTTCAATGGCAACTTTCACATACATAGTCTACTGTTTCATTGCCACCTTCGATGTGAAGAATAAATAAAGAAATAAAAATAAAATAAAATAAAAGCCATACTTCAGTTGTAATATGTAGGCCTACTTTGAGAAACCTTTCCTGATCGGTGTTTTTGCTTTTTATGGTTAGTATTAATAATATGATTAGCAGTCCTGCCATTATTATTGACTGAAATGTGATTAATTGAATTATTAAGTGAACATTAGACTGTATGTTATTTATTTATTTATTTATACATAGGATACATACATCTCTAGTGAATGACATATAGGAATGCTAAAACTAAGGAAACTAAGGAAAAAGCAGGCAAACAAACCTTGATCTGAAGTTTAAAATATATATATGTAAAAACGGATGATTTGACTAGGTCTTTTATGAAGACTATGTTGCATTATATAGCCATATTGCCTTTGTGCCTCCAAGGCATGTAAAACAAAAATATAAAGCATTAATCTTTGCTCTGTTTTAAGTAGGCTTTCATCCTCCTCCCAATGATCTCTATAACGACACTTTTTAAAAATGGTGTATCACCTTGATCCTATAGATGTCCCTTGTTTGCCATGTTTGTCCTACTGTGCTGCCTAGCCATTGCAATCCTATCCCAAAAAGTGAATGCTAAATATCGGGGAGGGGGGGTAAGACTGACACAGTTGGCTCTGTCATGCCCAAAATAATGGAACAATGCTGTGAAGGTGAGCTGGTCCTAATTTCCTCTCCCTCCAAAATACTGGGAACTAATTATACGATGAGATATCTCTAACAGAGATTCTCACTTCTCAGCACCCTTACCTAACACCAATTCCCAGAATTCTTTAGAGGAACAATAGCAGAAAAACTGCTGTACAATTCCTATAAAACTTGTAGTGCAGATATTGCCCCTCTCTGTCGAATTCTCATGGCATAGCTGACTGTTGATGTAGAAGCGCTAATACTGCTGCCCCAACTGGACATCCTGGGTCAGCTTGAGATGCCAGCATGCCATAATAGATGCGACACTGATAGCCACACACCTCAAAATACTTATTGCTCAGCAAAGCCATTTATACAATTGGGTCGTAAAAAGCAGAAGGCTGCTTTTGTTGTAGAAAAGAAAAGTTTACAGAGGAAAAACAGTTCAAGCATTGTTGAAATCCCATGCTGACAGTCATTTCGTTCCAATTCTTTTTTTTTTCTGCATAGAAACTTGAGGTTATAGTGTGTGCCTAGATCTTAAATGCACCAGCGGAAGGATTAGGAAAAAAAATCCTTCAAATTACCAGTTTTTCTCTTCCCCCGCCCCCACAAGTACAATTGTTCTTGTGCCTTCTGTGGCTTACAATTTTCATCTTTTTGAACTTTCTTTTTCTCCCAATTACTACGGCTGCAATAAACACTAGATTATTTTTCCCTTTTTTTTTTCAGCTGTTTTACATAATGTGGATAGCTATGCATATTTTGTGTCTTTTTAAAGAAAATTTAAAAAAAACAAAAGCAGGATAATAAGTTTTTGAAGAAGAGAATTTTTAGAAGTTTGATAATGCAAATTATTTTTTTCTTCCGTCGTTTGAGCAGCATTCAATTTTGAAAATTTCTTGTAGAAGCCAATTTTTTGTAACAGTGGTGCAGATCTTGTGTTTTCTTAGCCTAATGAAAAGTAGTATAGAAGCAATATTTCATACGTATTATATATATGTGTATACATATACATACATATATACCCACATATACACATGATAATATATAAATATATATATGTATATATAATTATACACACACACAAGATGCGTGTGAAGTGAAAAGCTTACATTTTTCCAATATAGATTAAGAACCTATTTTAGACATTTGTTATGTTTTGTGAGAAGAATGTTCTATTTGAAACTATGAAACATTTAATTCTTACTGTATCTCTGGTTGTGTAATGGGAACGCTTCACATTAAATGGTTCTTTTCTTTTTTAAAGTGAAAGATATTAGACTGTAGTAATTATTTACAGACATGTTCACCCATATATCCTGAGGTTTGCTTTGTGCCTCTGAGTATTATTTAATTTAAAGTGTTTTAAGTTTGCCGAATCGTTGTTACTGTACCAGGTATGTGGGTGAACATCCATAGCTGAGGGGAACTTTTATAAAGCAATGTACATATTCAGCTTGCTGGCTCTTCTTGAATAAAAGGCATACGATTTTAATAACTTCATCCAGAGAACATCTGCTAAATTTATAAGACACGCTGCAGTAACTGTGTAGATAATTGAAAGCATTCTTTAAACAACCCCAGCTCAATACTTTTCAAAAATATATCTCTTTCATCATATGTCCAGGACATAGGTGATCCAATTTCTGTAAAATTACAGAATTTTTTGTTTTCTAGGGGCTCAATGTAATTTATTGGCAAAGGTTTTTTTTTCTCCCCTTCACGGGTTAATATTAAACTAAGAAATAAAAACGAAGATGTTGTGGCTGTAAAGAAAGGACTTTCACCAGCAGATCTGAAAGATAGATAGATATATATATCAAGACTGGATATATATATATATATATATATATATATATATATATATATATATATATATATATATATATATATATATATATATATACGTGGTTTGCAAACTGCCCCCAAATGAGCACTGTACATGAGAAGTAATCAAAAACTGGGAAAAAAATCCTCCTCTATTTGTCATGTGTATTATATAGTAATTATTGGTGTTCTAGTGCAAAGATTTCTTTTGGGTATCTATTCTGTGTTTGGAATTTTTAATAAGCATTGTTTTCAAAAAGCTCCCCTTAAAGAATGTAACTGGTTTATATGAGTAAGCAGTTACTGTATTGCACTTAAATGTTCTGTTGAAGGAAATGCAATTTTGTTTTCTGTAGGACTGTTGGTTGTAAACCATTGAAAATGCTCATATTTTCAGCTGGGATGAAAACTGGTGTTTAACCTTTGTGTCTTCTTCAAAATAGCTCTGTTTCAAAGTATGAAAGGTGGTGACTTCAGCCGGTCCTGTCATCTGAGCCACAATTATTTTCACTATTCAACTAGCCGCCATCAAAATTGCTAAAATATACAAGGAATATACCAGCAAATGTGAATGAGACTTCACACTTAAATTTTATCACAAATTCATCCTGCCTGAAGTTTCTTAATATACACCAGGTTTTTTGTGGAAAAAAACCACATTATTTTAATGTGAAATATTCTCACCATATAATCTGAACTCAAGTGTTAGAGCAACATATTTATTTAACTGGAAGAGTCAAAGGTTAAAGCATATATGATATTGTCCCAGCTACTTCTCATATGTATATAGTAACAAAAGTGACAAAACACTGCCTTTATATTATTTAGCAATATGTTGTAAATAGCATTATTAAACTCTTTTTTGTAATAAAGACCCTTTAATTTGAAGTTAGTACAATAACTGAATTAATAAAGTCAATTTTGATTTTTTTTAATTTTATTTTTTAGCTAGAGGCAATTTCAACTGTGGAATTTTTGTTGTTGTTGTTGTCTATTGTTCTGAAGACTTTGCATAATTTATTGGTTTAATTTATCCTAATTTATTTGATGGTGTACAATTTTGTATTGCCAAGGATGTACTGTAATATTAATTGATGATGTGATACAACATGAAGACTCCCCTGTCTGTATGGAGGGAAAAAAAGGTGCAGTAGACAATTGATTGAAAAAGTTACAATTCTAGCTTGGCAGCTACTAAATTGAAAAGAAATCAGGAAAAATGGATTGGGGGTAGGGGGAAGGGAGGGAATCTTATTTTGTGTGTTTTAAGCTTTTGTATACTCTCCAGACCTTTACCTTTTTGCTTTGTACCACTTAAAGGATACAGTAGTTCAATTGCCTTGTGTGCCTTCCATCTTCTCTAAACTGAATGTATGTGCAGTATATATGCAAGCTTGTGCAAAATAAAATATAAATTACAAGCTCATTGCCATTGTTTACATTTTTTTCTAAAGGCCTTACCTGTTGTTGCACACCAAAAGGTGAAATGCTGCAGGCAAGTTATTTGAAATGTTTCTTCAGCAGCAGCACACTTTTTCTGTCAGGGGAGTAAAAAAACAAAATCCCATAACATTTTGGGTTTGAATTTGACTGAATTTGAATGTGAACACACACACACACACACACACACACACACACACACACACACACACACACACACACACACACACACACACACCGTTCAGAGAGGTTATTCCAGTGAACTCGAACCGAAACCAGTGAACCGAAACCTAAAATCTCTCAGCTGCCTCAAGTCAAACCTGAACCAGAACTCAATGTATAAGAAACAGTGGTAACTGCTTCAGAACCAGGTCAGGACTAGCAGCTCAACCCTAACCAACATTCCAGCGCCATTGCAACGGCAATGCAGCCCCGAGGTAAGGAAATAAACATTCCCTTAAGGCTTGAGGAGGCCTCTGTCACACACATCTTGTTGTCTTGTGCTCCCTATCTTGTTGTCTTGTGTGCTCCCTGAGGCATCTGGTGGGGCCATTGTGTGATACAGGAAGCTGGACTAGATGGGCCTTTGGCCTGATCCAGCAGGGCTCTTCTTATGTTCTTACACACACACACACACACACACAGAATGCAGTACACGCCCTTTGGCATGGCTGCATCGGTGCTGGAAAGTTGGCTCAGATTGGGATGTAAATAAATAAATAAATAAATAACAGCGCACTCTGAACTGTAGCGAGGGTTCTTTCTGCTCCAGCTGTATTTGGAGAACGTACCGTATTGGTCTGAGTATAAGACTCACTTTTTTCTCCTAATTTAAGTTTTTTAACTAGGGGTGCGTCTTATAATCAGGCTGTTGCAATTTAATGTCAGTGATTTAATTAATTTTTTTTAATAGCACCAAACTTTAAGGGTGCGTCTTATAATCAGGTGCGTCTTATACTCGGGACAATACGGGGTATATACCGGTATTTAACAGTTAGCCCTCTGAAAAGAAGAAGAGATTGGTAGCTAGTGTACTTAGGGCTGCTTGTCCACCTGGGGCTCAGTTAGGGACTTGCCCACACGCAGGCTTATGTCCGGCAACAAGGCCTCAGTGTAGAGGATTCTTGAACTAAGGCTGTGTTTCTGTGGCATCACAATTCTTCCCTGAGACTTTCCACCACTCATCTCCTCAGCAAAGGTAAGTTACAGCGCAGTCTGGAGTATGTATTGAGGAGCAAGTCCCATTGAGTTCGATGGGGTTTGCTCTCTTGTACGCGAGTGCAGCCTCATCTTTTTTGTTTGTTTTTGTTAATGAAGATTTGGGATGAAAATATAGAGGTGGGGGTAAGTAAGATGATATTTAAAAAGGAAGGACAGCTGCTGTGATTTTGAGTTGGAGAGGAAAGGAGCTAAATTTGAAAGCGTGTTGGTGTATTGTTTAGCAGTTTTAATGGTTAATAAAATAATCACTTGTTATTTTGCCTGAGGCACAGCACAGGTCTTCCCGTTAATCAAACTATGCAATTTAATTCACGTTTTGTCCCCTTGGTTACTCGAGCAGTCTGGTGTTTGGTTCCTAGGTGCTGGTAGGTTTTTATACTTCAAGTATTAGGGGGCTGATGAATGATGCTGTTCACAAGATGAGTAACTTCAGTTTACAATACGGATGCCCAAGTGGTTCAAGGCACTGCATTTATGCCACAATATCCCCTGGAGATGTGGTGTTCAAATGATCATTGTGGTAGATACTAGTAAAAATTTGTTGTGCTATACTTAGTTAATTGAATCATATACCTCATGTCTTCCTCCTTTCGTCAAGTCTCTCTTGCTTTCAAAGTGCTACGAGACTGGCACATGAGCAGCAGTATCATATGACTGCTTGGAGGTTTTGTAATGAGTTGCTCTTGGCCATGGAAATCCATTGGGGATTCTCAGTGTCACCTCTGGGGTAATTAACATTCTAATTAATCCCTCAAGAAGATGAAGAATATACTGATTAAAACTGTGTATTACAGCAATGGTAAAAGAAATGGCAGGTCATTGTAGATAAATAGCATGCTGATCTTGAAGGACCACTGATATGACCCATCAGTCCAGTTTTTGGATTCTTGACAGAGACTAATCATTCAGTTGTTCCGGGACTGAAGATGAGAGGTGCACGGAATCCTACTGAACATATAAGGATGTGATGGCTAGTTTTAAATAATCAGTGGATTACTCTGAAGGGTACTTTAACATGGGCCCAACAGATAATAACAGTAGGATACCTGTTCCTTGAGCATTCGCTAACCTGTGTGAAAATGGATCCTCAGGATATAGCCTAGGGCAGGGGTTCTCAACCCCTAACTGGCCAAGTACCACCTGTGGCGCCACTCTCTGTATGGTCAAGTTCTCATCCGCCTCCCTAGGAGTCAGAGGTGTAATGGACTCCTCAAGCTGATAGTGGGGTAAGAACAGTTAGGAAACTGATATTTATGTGTGGGGCAGCCCAATCCTAACTCCCTATGTGGGCCAGTAGCGCCAATGCAACACCTGCTGTATCTCGTGGGAGAGTTTCAACCTCCAGAGGCCTCCTTGGGGGAGGGATCATTTGTTTCCTTGCCCCGGGGTAAGCCTGTGCCGGGCCGCCAGGTCTACTCGGATTTGTGCCAACGATATTGCTGGTGCAAGTCTGCATGGACCCGAGTCGGGGGATTGAGGCTGGGAAGGGGGTTAGAATTTGGCGGATTCCACTGTTGCCAAACCCATCCCCATCCCAGTCATGATCCTCCCCCATCACCGCCCCATTCCGCCCACAAAGCACCAAGTAGGCAAGGACAGGCAATTCGGAGCCCTCCAATCCCTTCCCTGTAGTTACATAGATCAGTGGCATCATCAGTGGTGGGCGCCTTGGGGCGGTGGGCCCCCAGGCGTCAAGATCAGGCCCCAGACAGCAGGTGGGCGGGGGGGTGCAATGGCGGATGGTGGCAGCGCAGATCGTCCCGTTTGCCAGGGCGAGCTAGGAGAGCTGTCGGCGTGCTTGGCCCTCCCGCCTGCCCTGCGCCTCTGAGTGAGCGATAACGGCTGCTGCCGTTATGTCACTTCCGGCGCGGGGGGGGGCAGTCATAGGAACGCTACTGACATAGATTGCTGTGTGCAGACTCCCCACTTGATTCCTCCTGTACATATCATGAGTACGAGCAGGGAATGCTGGGTTTGCAGCATCCTCTGCACCTGTTCATTTCAAACAGCGGACCCATGAAACTAGGTGGCTGCACTGTGCACTTGATAAGTTCAAGAAAGGAGGAAGAGAAGCACACCTGCTCGTTTGCCTGCTAGCTTTCCATGGGAGGGGTGCTCACAGGTGCATGTGAGCAGAGGCAACAGTGGATGGTGGACTCAGGTGGCATGGAGGCATGCACTGCCCCTGCCCCTAGTCACGGAGATACAGAAATCAGTACAGTTTTGCTCTGACGTGCAAACATGCAAAATACAGCTGCCAGAGTTCTAATGGAGACCCATGAAACAGATTCTATCACTTTGCAACTAACATTCATTGGTACCAATTGGTTTTGGGGCTCCATTCAAAGAACTGCTCTTGTTCTAAAGTGTCGGGGCCCAAGATACTGTAAAGAGCATCTCTTTCTGTTTGAACATATTTGAGTCTGGAGATCAAAATCTGAAGGTCTGCTCTCTCACCATCATCAAACGTGGGTGGGTGGGTACAAGAGAGGGGCATTTTCTGAAGCGGCACCCAGAACATGGAATATCCTCCTAATGGAACCTGGCTCTGTGATTGGCTGCTCTTCCCAGGGCAGCTGTTCCAACAGTGCTGCTGTTTTAGCTGGCTTTATATTGTCTGGTTGTAACTTATAAGCCACTTTGATGATCACTGACAGAAAAGTGGGATAGATATGCTTTAAAATAAAGAAATCAAGGGAACAATGAAACTGCAGTTTAAGGAGGACAGCTATGTTTGCACGTACAGTACTCTTGACGTTTTAAAGTGGCAAGCTTGTCCTCAGAAAACATTTACATTGAAAATAAAGAGACACTACAAGATCCATTGCAAACATGCTGTTTTCCTTGGTAATGGGCACGCAGGCAGCTGGGGGAGGCAACAGGGGAGATCGCTTGATGGGGAAAATCTTGTGGAAACAGTGGCCAGTTTCATTATGTCCACTGCCAGACTATGAAACAACTCTTGGGGCCTGAAATCCTATTGCCTATTAAAACTGGGCATGACAGCTCTTTTTTATGCTTCACCAACCAGAGATGGAACCAGGCCCTGGGGGAAATAAGGAAAAATATTTATTACAAGTGTTTAACACCTTTTAGTACAAAATAGCCCTAGTTGTCGGCAATTCTGAGATACTTCGTGCCAGCACAACATAAAACCAAAGAGAAGCTTTCATAAATCTAATAACTGTCCAAAAGAAGAAAGGCGGTACCAGAATCCTGACTACTAACAGACCTGAATAATTTGACCTGAAATATTTTGGATTTTTTTTGTGTTTCCTTTGCCAATTGATTTCATTTTTATTCACTTAGAATCACACCCACACTACCCCTAAGGCTCTGAATAGGGGTAGAAGTGCTTGGAAGAAATATGAAGCTGCTTTATATTGAGTCAGACCATTGATCCATACATTTAGCTCAGAATTGTCTACACAGAACGAGTGTTCCGCCAGCACTAACTGCTGAAAAAGTGCTGTAAAGCGCTTTCTGGCAGCATGCTCAATAGCATGCTGTTGGGGGTGCTGGCGCGTGCATTGTCGGCTCTCCCACCGCACCCCAGAGCAGGTAAGTCAGCATGGGTGGGGGGAGGGTGTAATGGGGTGGGGAGGGGTGAAACTGGGTAGGGAGGGAGGATAAAGGGGGCAAGGAGGCTGCAGGAGGGAGTGGATCTGGCGGCGATGGCATGCACCAGATCCTATCCCCTTTCCTGTAGCCTTCCCACCCCCTTTCTCTCCTCGGACTTGCGTTAGTGAAATTGCTAGCACAGGTCTGAGGAGACAGAGGTGTAAGGGGATTTAAATCCCCTTTCATCTCTGAAGCCTCCAGGCTCCCCCCCCCCACGCTGGATACAGTGTGCCCATTTTTAGTGTGGCTGCATCGGGGGGGGGGGGAGAGAGGATAGGATTGGGCTCCTAGTCACTTCCATTGTGGAGTCACACAACCATTCTGAGGTTAAAAGATGAATTCATTTCAACACAGGGAAGGTCTGTCTATATTCAGCATCAGTTCTCTGTCATTGAACAGCCTGATCCCACCTATGTTTTTGGCCTTCTTGCTATATCTGTGCCCAAGACCATTGTTCCTCCAACTCCACCAGCCTCAGCTGCCCAAACATGGCCTGTTCTCTTTAACACATTTGCACATGCTTCCTTGGTGCCTCACGTGTGTGGAACTCCTTCTCGGAACACACACCTCTCTTCCTTCAAATCTTTTTTCGAAACCAAACTTTTTTCGTGAGACCCATGGCTTAACCTCATTCCTTATTCCCAACCATTAAAAAGTTCAAGTACATGGGAATTCTGTTGTCTTTTTTTTAGATTGTAGCAGGGGCCTGCTTATTTTTTGCGTATGAAATTGTTTTAAGTGCCATGTGCAGTTATAATGTGGTATAAATAATAGAGAATTAAAGGCACACATTCCCTGTTTAGACATTATATGAGTACTGTAATGTCGTATGAGTCGAGAATACACAAATCACTCACGCATTCTCTCTGTGTAACATTCAAAGACACCGTTGGTAAATGATGGTTGTGTGGGGTTGTTTTTGTTTTTGTACAATCAACTGTCACCATGCTTTGACACATCTTAAATATCTGTTAAGCTCCCAGCCTGCTGATTCTCAGGTTCTGCCTCATTACTAAATTGTCCAAGAGGTGACAATCCACACACTTCCCAAATGTATTGGGATCCAGACAACTCATTATTGCAGACATTCAAAATGATGCCCTGACCAGTAGAATCTGATCATGTGAATCTGCTTCCAAATGGTAAGTTGGCATGACGGAGATGGGCATAGAAACCTTGAGGTTTGGAGGATGATCTGAGGCTATAGGTGCCAAAATGGAGAAATAGGTGGTGGACATAAGTGCTAATGTGCCTAAATAGTCTGAAAGTCAGGTCAAAGTCAGTTTGGAGTCAGGGTCTAGTCACTGAGTTGTAAATGAAGTCAAATTTCTATGGGTAAAAAGCTAGTTTTTGGAAGAAGCTCAAGATTCTTCAAGACGTTCCTCTCACACCAGTCCTCATAGTTGCCTTTATTCACCAAAAGTGATGTAGTGATACATTTTGAAATGCCTATGTTCTCCATGACATTCTGTAGCCACACCCCATTGTCAAGCCACGCCCCCACATCACCCCCAATCCTGCAGATCCAAAGATCTTTCTCTCTTTGCCACTGTCCAGAGTCCCAGCCAGATGCTGAAAAATTTAATCAGAAGTAAAAAGGGATTTAGGGGCAGCATTCCATCCAGGCAATTGACTGGGGACTAGCCTTTCCAGCCAGGGAGGGGAGAGGGGGAGCTCCATTAGCATTTCATTTTAATCTCAGAGTCTCACAAGGCCCAACATTTGACATGATTATCTCTCTCAGAGAGAACAAAACCCAGTCATTATCAGTCTAAAAATGTTTATTTAAACAAGACAAATCGAAAGCAACTCATTGTTTTTAGTAAGGACATTGGTGGGAAAAAATTTAGTTAATGGCAATCTTTACCTATGTACAGATAGCAGGGGAACTCACTGCCACTGTTTTCTCCTGCGAAGAGGGATCTGCTACCACTGTCCTCTCTTACGGGGGATGTACATAACTCCCACCACTGGTCTCTTTGGTGGGTTAGGCACCCGGTGCCCTTGTCTCATCCTGCAGGGGACACCCACCAGTGTGTGAATCCAGCTTTCTGCTCTGCTTTTTGCTTCAACCACCTGTCCCTCGCTGGCTGAGTAGCTCCTGCTTTCTCCTGCTCTGCACTACAGCTTCCTTCTGGAAAGGGCAGGCAGTGCACAGATGCAGAGCTAGGGTCCTCTTTGCTAGAGTGCTGT